>JAPDSC010147423.1:0-16360 GCA_026290005.1 Latrodectus geometricus
TGGCAATGGGGGTTGCCTTGATGAAATTCGCGGCCACTATTTTTACGACCTAGGGGGAAGGGAGGGGTTGACCATACCTGCCGAATGAACCGGATGCCCATTTCAGGGGGAGAAGAGATGAGAGAAGCTAATGAAGATGTTAATGATAGATATATTTTTCCATCGGATTTAGGGTGTATGTTTTTGTTTGTGTTGACTTTTAATTCTCAGTTAGTTGATAATCCAGCTACGATAAAAAAAGTATTTTGGTATATGAAAGATTGGAAAAAGCTTAAAAATGTAGCGCATAAGTTTTCGAATTTCAAGCTCAGATTTCCCAGTTACTGATCCCATGAAATAAATTTAATTTTGTTTAATTTAATATCTATTTTAGATATATAATTTTATTCGAAATTGAATAATCCTGCCTTTTGCACTGAGTTTTGACGATCCAATATTTGGTGCAATTAATAAAGTATGTGGACATAAAAGTCACCTTACTCTTGGTAGTGTTAGTTTGAGAAACACCACGCGTATAAATTATAAAAAAAGTCTCAGACGTCTTTTTATTTTAATTACAGCTTTTACTTTGCAGATTAGGTAAATTCTCTTCTATTCTTCATGTAAACTCCATTATCAGATCGTATTTGGTTTTCAGTCAAGCAAGTTTGAATTCCTCTAAAAATGTTCAATAGTGTTCAAGTAGGGGTTTTAAGTGGGTCGGGCAAGCAGTTTACCTGATTATTGCCAAACCATGACGCATATTCACGCACTGTATAAACTGATGCATTTTTGTGTTGATACAGAAAAGGGGCTATTGTAATTTTTTCCATAAGATTATTAACAGTTTGTTGTCAATAAGCATGCTACTTACCTTATAATGACATGCATATTGGCAACAGCATGTTGACAACCCGTACACATTAATAATCATCGGCCATTTAATTGAAATTAACGAACCAAGTCGAAAACAGGAGACACAATTTCAAACTACCTCGACAGATTTCTCGGTTGACATAATATATTCCGGTAAATAACATGCTTTAGGTGTTCATCCGGTCCATAAATTCACAAGATCATGTATAGTGATTCTTCACGCCATATGACATTTTGGTTAGACTATACTTTAGGGTGCCCCTTTGATTCTCGCCAAGTTGTGATCGCGATTGATCGCCAAGCTGGGCAAAACAGAATCGTGTTCTGATTGGTTTAGATCCATTCGAGGTTCTGATTGGTTTATCGTTTTTAGAATTTCGTAAATGTAACGGACGTTACGTTATTTTTGAATGTTCAATCATACCTGTTAGCACTGTAATCGGCGCGAACAGGAATGGCGCCAAAAAATCACCAAGTTCCCCAAAGGGCACCCTTGACAAACTTGACCAAAGACGCAAGGAATAACAGTATTGTACTTATATTTTTTACTGTAGTTTATAGTGTGATAGTTAGCAATGATGATAAATTGAGCTCTTGCTGTGAAATATTTAGATGTTAGCAAAATGTATTACGAAAAAATATATGTGAAACTTTCTGGCTTGTAAGTTGGCTGTTATCTTTTCAATTATTGGGAGTAGCTCATCGAAAAATGCTGTATTAAAATCGCCAAGAGTTTCACCTACACACAGATGTTGTCGCCATTTTCGTTTTCTTTTGTAAAGTTATTTTCGCTTAAAGTTTGCGTTATGTCTTATTAACCATAAATATAAGCTCGCTAATGTTTATCTCCAATATCTTGATAATTTCATTAATCTCAACACCGGAAATTTACATAAGCGAGATTGTCTTAACCAATTAGATTCCTATATAGTATTGAAGAGGCGGAGTTATGAAATGCAGATGTTTTTAGAAGTTTCAAATGCAATCTGCAGTTTCTCATGGCTCCGCCCTAACGTTAATTTGCTGTCCGAAATTAGTGCTTCTTTGAAAGTTAATTTTGAAAAGTGCATCTTTGAAAATTGTGCAAAAGTATTTTGAAATGTATTTTCTGGTCTAAGCTCTTGTATTAAAAGATGATCAAGGAGCGAGACTAAATTATCACATTTTTCCTTACTGAATTATTTGGAAATTTAAATTCATAAATATCACTTGAACATTTCCTTAAATTTTTGTTGACGACACTGACATAAAATGTAATATATTTATATCAGTTTGGGGAAAAAAAAATCCATTATTTTCACGTGAACTTTATGTAACTTCTTTTGGATTCGCTTTGTAAAAAGGTTTAAAACAGCTTTCATGTAGATTTTTAGGTCTTGCGCGTTACGACTGCTGACTTGCGGTCAATTTCGACCATTTTTGATATTTTATAGACATTTTCGACGATGCTGTATCTACATCCGAGGTGCATCTCTAACATCAAAAATACCCGAACGGAATCGACGAAACAAAAATTGTACGTAACTGGTTGTTACAGTTTTATATGAGACGATAAACACCTTTCACAATTTTAGCCACCCGGCTATCTTTTTCGCCGTTACAAGAGAAAAACGAAAATGTATCAAATTTTCTGTTTGTTGTCTTCCATTTTTAAAACCTTGTACTCGTAACTGAATGAATCAAACAAAAAACCGCAAGAGAATATTTTAGTGTCAAATGTCACCTTTCCAACGAGCATAAATCTGAAATTGTTTGATAGATACCTCACGAGATATCGATCACTACAGAGGTCTACCGAAAAAATAATGAATTACTTTTTCCTCAACCTAATATCATTAAATTCTAAAATATAAGTTCTTTGTGTTTCAAAAAGCTTAATCTAATGTCTTATATTAAAAATCGATTTATATATGTGCCAATTTTTTCATTCAATGTATAGAATATGTTAAGAGAATGATTAACATTCTTAACAGGGAATCTGTATCTTTTTCATAACTATGAATATTTAACATCTACCGCTCACAAAACGAAATAAATGCGAAACAAAAATACAAATGCATTTCATTTTGAGTGGAATGAGCTGGGAATTATCCTCCGAATCATTGTAAATTCTTAATTTTGAATATTTATTTAATCAGTATTATTTATTTTATCTGTACCAAAACTTTGTGAAGATGACTCATATCTGCCTTTACGCTTTCAATGATGTAACAAATCATTTGCAGCCTTGACAGTTACTCTAGTACATCCACTAGGCTTTGATACATGCTGAGCCGGTACTGTTTGCGTAAGCAGCTCTCGTCAACAGGGCTCCATTGCGGAAATTAATATGGGCCTCCCTTTGGTAATCAAAACTGAGTGACACAGCCTGCACACCGGGGTACAAATGGGATTGCCCGGATCCAATCGCAATCTCTTATATAACCTGTGCACCCTCATAAATGTTATGTTGTACATATATATATATATATATATATATATATAATATATATTTATTATGTTACGTTATCGAGTTAAAATTTAACTTCCTTTTTGAATTTTGAAAGTTAGTCGTTTATAAATTTTGAATCTTTGTTTTAACAAAATTATATAGATTTTTTTTAAACTACATTTACTACACAGACGTTTGACCCTGTGAATATTTTTCATGCGTAGATATTCTGAAGTTAATGATCATCTACTGGATTGCTGTGCTGGCAGCCGATTGATTATTGCCCTTGCCTTCTGTTCAGCAGTTTGTAAGTTCGAATCCTACCTTGGTTATGGATGTTTGTAGTTGTTCGGAATCCATTTTAAATAGTAAGTTCCGGCCTAATTTGCACTCGTGTGCAAAAAGTGACCGTTGAGAGAAATACAAACCAAACATCGACTGGATCAGATATTCTATTTGATAGCCGCCTACTCTGTCTAGCGGTCAGCATGCCTGACTGCGGATAGGTTGGTCCTGGGTTCGAATCCCAGTGTGGGCATGGATTCGAACTATACTTTCTCTCTCTCTCCTATCTTTATCCTTTCCTAGTATGAATGGTTGCCTACCCTATAAACGGGTATTTATGGCATGTATTCTTAATTACAAACAGAAATCATTTCTAGTTGTCCTCTTCAATGTAAACTACAAGCATATTAGCATAGAACTCCAAAAATGTCCGTCATAACCAAACCTAACCTTGAGTTTGATATGCATCAGGCCGAACTGTTACATTTTTTCCATCAGACTATAAGGATATCAGTTTAATTTTAATTTTTAAGCTTATATATGTTGATGCTTGTTTATTGTCTTGATTTTTTAATTACTTGTACAAAATAATTGAGGTTGATTTCATGAATCGAAACCAAGTTTTTCTGTGCAACAAGATTTCTTTTTCCACTATTTATTGCATTGACTACAAAATAATTTCCTATTACTACAGGTTTTTCAATATTTTGACTCTCATTGTTTACAGTTGTTTCTAATGCTTTTTTACGCTGAATTTCGACTTTTTATGATGACTTTTATTTTTTTATTTATTTAATCTAAAAACAATTATCTTGAAGCAGCAATTATAAACGCTAAATCTGTTTATTAAGATATATGATCACAAGGCAGTACGTAGCTTTAAAGGTTGAAATTGGAGGAAAAAGTCCAATTGATGACGGAACCTAAGTTTATACATTCCCATATTTTTCGAGATGTTTCGAGACTTTTTAATGAAACCATTTAAAAATTCTCTTATTTTGTTTTTTCAAATTAATTCTATTTTTCTATTGAATCAGATGATTGATGTCATTTTTACTTGAAAGTGTAAAAATGGCACACACATAAAAGGAGTTTGAAGGTAAATCGAAAGCTTGGAAAAACATAATTTTCCCTTTTATTAAAAAAGTCATTCTATACGTTATGACGGCTATTGGCTAAGTGGTTAGCGTTCCTGATTCCTAGACTGTTGGTCCCGGGTTCGAATCCCGATTCAGGCATGGACGTTCTCTTTCTCTTGAGAATGTGGCCTGCCCTCTAAACGGGTTTGTGTTGGTGTGACGTGGGTAATGCGTCACAAAAGATGAATTGAAATGTTCATCCGGAAGTATGTGCATATAATCACAATTCTTAATTTACAAAAAAATGAAAATTTTGAAAAGTAGTTCAAATGCGCATAGTTGTGAGTGTAACATACTATTTTCTTTTGAAGGAGAATGTCTTTATTTAATATTCTTCAACAGCAAATAATTTTGCTTGAAATTCTTCATTTATTTACATAATTTTAACTATAAATTATAAGTGGAGATAACTTTTTATAGTTTTATTTAAATTACAGGAAAAATGCAATCACTGAGAAAATTACCGAAGAGAGATCTCTGCATCTCAAATAGTTCTGTGCAGATTAATTTGCATATAAATATTTTGCTTCTTAGTCAAGTGATTGCATTAATATGTAAAGCATAATTCGAACTTCTCAAGCGGAAATGCATTTCCTTTCCTTTTAAACTAATAAGCCATTTCTTTCAGAGGGTGTAATTCTGCCTTTTCGAACAGCCCCCCCCCCTCGCTCAACCACAAAACCACAATTAACTCGTCTTTGTTCTCAAAAAAATACTCAACTCTAAGACCTCAGTTTCGTTTTAAAAACTCACATCAAATGTTTACTTGTGGAGTGTGGGGTTGGATAGTGTTATGACAAGCATGTAATTCTAAACGAGTCCGTTGTTTAAGTTGAGACAATACAGAAAAAAAGTTCTTGATGAAGTGAAGAATTCTTTAAAACTTCTACATCTGTGTGAAGTTGTTATTTATTTTAACCTCAAGATTACGGAGGAATCTTTTTAGAGTAGAATTATATTACTAATGTGTCAGGGACTTACTACAAATTACGAAATTTTTTGTAAAGGTTTTCAGTGATGTATACGCATATAGAAAGATTGTTACAATTAATGAGAAAAAAATTGTTTTATTATTAAAGCATTGTATATTGTAATCATGTTTTTCAATTATGATAAACATGCAAAGTTAATTGTAAATAATTTCACAATATGTTGATTCATAACCTATTCATTTTCATTACTATTGCAATTTGTAATATGTGGAAGCTCCCTGTAGTTTGATAAATATTTATAGTTTTCCCTCCAACAACCGTGAACCAGAGGAATAGTAAATATCTGATATCTGCATACATATAGGTTGTAAAACCTAGTTTTTTATTTAGTTTTATGAATGGCTTGCACTCTAGCCTTCAATTCAACAGTTCGTGGGTTCGAATCCCATCTTAAGCTTGGATGTTTGCAGTGAATCGGAATCTACTTGAAACTGTATGTCCTGTTCTATTTAGTCTTCGTGTACAAAAAATTAAACCATCAAATTAAGCTTATTTGATTCTATTTTGTTTCTTCTAATGAATACTTATTCTGCTGCTTAGTTCTACCGTTAGATAGCGCTAAAGACAATCAACTACCTCATAATTTTGAATCACTGTCTAATGACGAGGATGACATCTGTGTTTGTATCAATCTTTTCAAATTTTTACACTCGATGAACTGAGAGAAGGGTGTTAAACGCTATGAAGATAGAGGTTTTCTAGATACAACGGCTTTTAGTTAGGTTAAGTATCGAACCCACAAATTTTCATATGCAAGAACGTTTCTTTCGACATAAATCTATCAACCAGACATGGTTGTCTTCCAAAAATACTATTACATGATACTGTTTACACTAATACTATTCGTTTCCGATTACATAATTTTGGGTAATATTAGTTTGTTTCGCTTTGTAAAACTTAGTTAAAACTATGTATTTTATGAAGTGTCAGGAAAAATACATTTGTCAGTTATTGTAACTTTTTATTCATTGAACAGGTACAACAGAAGATGAATGTTATGTTTCGAATGAATGCCTGTCAGGATGATGCTTGAAAGTTTTCCGAGTTTCCTCCCTTGCGACACGTGAATATAGATCCCTATTAATAAAAAATCCTCACAAATAACAATTATCTCTTTGTTAAAATTCCTTACAATAGAGCTAGAATAAAATCAAATGTTCATTAAGTCCACATATCGCCAGGGAGAAAACCAGGAAAACTTCTAAATTATCTTTGACCTTGATAAAGCAAATTGGCAAAAGCTTTAGATTACGGTGAAGTCTTGTAACTTTTTATGAATTAATTTCTGTTGATATTTTTCATATTAAGGGGAGCAATAATTTTGGGCAAACTGCTAATGCTTAGCTGGTTGGCCGTATTTAGCAGTTCCAATCAAATGTTAGCATCCTATTGCATACACTATAAAATACTTGGCGAGCTGAAGGGTTATCACTCATTCCTGTGTACAACAGTTCGTGGGTTCGATTCCCATCTTGAGTGATTGTTTTGCACAGAAAGACAGAAAAACCATCTTGGATCTTATGTGCAAAGGAAATTATAGTTGAGCGACAAACAAACGCTTAATATTCCGTATGTATTTTAGTGAATCAACTAAAATTAATATCAAGCAAAGTTTCAAAAAAAGATTTTTTTTTTAACATAATTCCCTCTAGAACAAAAATCCCCACAATTCTTTCGGAGTCACGTAGCTCTGTTTTCCTTTTCGGAGGGGAACTTCTTTCACTTACAAGCAGACTGTGATCCAGATCCATTATTGAGTGGGGAAGCGAAGACCGGATTTCGCGTTGAATGAGGGAAAAGGAGCTTAGTTCGACAATATTTAAGCAGCTCCTTTCTCTTATTTTCCCCCGCTTTTCCCTTTCCTGGCGTCATCTTTCTCGGATTAGAGTCGGAATAATTCCTCCACAGATACCGAGGGAAATGGAGTTGTCCGAAACAGCTCTCCTCATTGGTCCAGATGAAGAGATGATTTCCTGTCTGGAAAAATACAAGCAGAATTTTTAATATGTTATTTTTTTGTTGTACTTTGATTAATCCGTACCGAAAAAGGTTTGGGAAAGTAATAGATTATATTTACTAAGACCATCTGTTTTGGTGTAAATAAAATCAACTAATTATTGAGATTATTTCATTTTCTTTTTTTAATTATGGTAAAAAACAAGGTGCGTGTGTGTTATTGATTTTGTAAAATTCGTGTTTTTCTCTTAAAATGTTAGAATGATTTGGTCTACCTTTTACATAATTAAATAAATTCTAGCTAAATGTGATGCCATCAGACATTTTATAATAAATATTGTTTTGTGTTTTATTAGTCAATCAATAGCTAAAGTTAGTGACTAAAAATTTGTCATAAATTTCTAAATAAATCATTATCAACAAAATTCTTATTCTATATGCCCCCCCCTCATCTAGGGTTGTTGCACAGAATGGAAAAAAAAAAAAAAAAAAGCGTTTATTTTGAAATATTTCTCGCTATCTAACTTTTTTTTAAAGCCAATTTTATTTTAAGAGTTTGATTACAATGTTCGTGATTAATTTAAAGCTGATTATGACTCCCCCTGTAAACTGACACTGTTCGGAACTCTTCCCGCTTCAAGAACTGAGGCATGTGGATCTACCCTCATTTTTAAAATTGTCATCTATTCTTAAGGCTAGAAAAGAAGCACGTGTAGCTTCTACATTAGATTTTGTGGGATGTATCAAGTTTTATTCATTAAATTTTATGTTTTGGACTCCGTTTTTTGTAATTAAATTGATTCAACATTGTTTTCCAAATGCTGATTGTTTACAAGATTCTTAATTTTGTTTCACAATTATAATGTTTTTCAGAACATGATTTTTGGCATCCCGCTGTTAAACTTTCGTTATTGATAAATCTTCGTTTTTATTAGATAGAATATTTAAACCTTCATATGTTGCATCCATCTATTAATTCTTAATTTTTAACTTATTAACAGTATGCAATTCTCAAAGTGATCGATTTTGTTCATTCTTATCAATTTGAGGGATTGACGTATCTTATTTAAAAACCGTCGTTCTCGTAGTCGGCTCAAGCCTTGGGTTCTATACTTGACGCGACTAGAGACCGTTATCTTGTGAGAGGTTATGCGCGTTAGAAACTTCGTATGTTTTAATACTATTCCTTTCCTACCAGTTGAAGAAAAAGAGGCTATCTCAGGTGTCGCCCTCGTTTTTTAAATGTAGTTTGATATCACGAAATGAATGGTTTTGTTTAACGGGTACAGTCGGCTGAAATAATCTGCCGGAAATATACAGTAATTAGAAAAAGCCAATCACTGTAACACGACAGATTAAACAGAGCAACAACTAAATGTTTTTTGACATTCATTGTTGTCATCGTATTTAGAATTTTCATAGATACCAAACCGTTTTTGCGTGCCGTTAGGAAAAAAATCTGGAAAACTGCCAAGCACCTACTTCGACAAATGAGCAGAATAATAAAACATTTGAAACGCAAACATTCTTTCCTGTCAAATTATGGACAGCATTAATCCTTTCATTTCATGGAACGCTGTCTGATTATTGAGCCATAATTGAACTAGTTAACTTGATAACCAGAATTTTTATAAAAGTATTGCTAATTTTATTCATACGATTTTAATCAGTCAAATGAAAAATAAGTATTTTAAGACCAATGATTCTCACATTTCCAATATATCCTCCAGTATTTAAACATTTTTATTTTGACTAAAGCCAAAAATAGTTTCTAGTTATTATATCCTTATAGTTTATAAATTCAAATATTTAAATTAGTTACTAACTAAAATGTTCAAACTCTCCGTGAAACAAAGTTAATACGTTTTATTTTTGAAGGAAAACTTTTTTTCTGAATTCATTGATGAAATTCTGCTACAATGAATCGAAGCTGACTTCACTTTGAATATATGTATATAAAAAACGAACTAGTTTAGAAAGTTAGGAAAGTTTTCCAACTAATTTTTGTTTTGGAGACTTTAACCGTCTTTAAAACGTTTATTGGAGCATCATTATTTCTCGGGAGAAATCGATAAAAAAAAATGTAGAAGCTTTTGGGAAAAGGAAATTCGAACCATTGCATCCGGTTTTACCACGGGGAGACCTTAGATTGTTAAGTTGGAGATATTGCCTCTTAGGGTTCTTTTGTTTCAACAAATAAAAATAAAGTTTGTCTTTGGGAAATCTTTACACAGTATGACTTTTATTTATTTTTTATAAAATGTAATCTTTTTATGCATGTTAGTTAAAAATTATCCTTAACTATTAATTTGATAATTTTTGGTGATGATTTGCACTTTTCTCACAACGATTAAATGTTGGCGATACTTGGTGTTACTATCAAATGAGAAAGAAAGAGAGGAATTTTTTTCAATTGAAAATTGTTTCTAATATCGATGAAAAAGAAGCTAAAAAAAGCGCCTAATACAATATTCTGTGGCTCAAAAAACATTCCATGAGCAGTGTTTAAGTAAAGAATAAAATAATTTATATAAAAATGAAAAACTTCTTGTGCTTTTATCGAATGTGTCTAGTATCAAAATGTATTTTAGATCTTACTATATTTTAAGCCAAGGCATTGCTAAGAACGATCAACTTGAGATAAGGGAATCCGATCTATCTCCAAGAGCAAAAAAGAAAATTATAAACCTCATAATTCTTTTTAGCATTTAATAATATTTAAAAAGTGCTTGTACGCATTTTAAAAATGAAATATTTATTTTACTAATATTTAAATAAAATAAATAAATTATTTTTGAATTGTGCATTGGATACATTTTTTTTTTCAAATTGTTCATGATTTGTGCTTACCTTACATTAGTTTGTTTATCGCCATTTTTTTTTCTGTTTTCGCCAAGTACCCCGAAATAGAATTTTACCAAAAATATGACTCAATTTTAAAAGATACTCAAAGTTTAATCATAGAAGAGCATAATCCATTTGTACGATTCCGAATTGTATATTTTCATCTTACAAAATCACATTTGACATATTATTTTTAATTATTTCTCATTAAATGAATAAACGTTCATTTAATGAAAAAATAATACGTATAATATAAATTTCCCAATTTAATTTATTATTAATTAATTTTTATTAATAAGTTTAATTTTTATTTCTATTAGAAAGTTGTTAGTATTATATGAATCGACTAACATTTATCTATTAACGTTAAAATGTTTCACTAGATGGCGTTATTAAAATCAGAAGTAATTAATTTTATGCACTCTAGTCATTGTAACACCGTATACTAGACATTATAACAGCATAACTATTGGAAAGAAAACTTTGTATAATATATATTTCGGGGGAAGGGTTCTTTTATTAAATAGTAGGTCATATTCACTTATCGCAAAGGAGAAAACTTCAAAAACACTTTAGCATACATTCCGGCAGATATCCATGATGAATATACATGAAAGCAATATTTATAATGGTAGAACTAATCCTAGGACATTTCATTTCGGGGAATTTGATTCTAGTATTGGGCATTGTAAGTGTAATAATCATTTTTATAAATCTAGTACAAATTTATTACATGCAACGCAAATGAAATCTAGTATTAAATAATGTTTCATTTAACCAGCCAATTTTTTCACTCGAATTTTATTGCTTCTCATTATTTTTCTGTAGCTAAAGGAATCTAGTTATCGTTTCTTTAGTGAATTAACAATTCCTGAATTCAAATATTTAAATTAGATATGGACTTAATGCACGAATTCCCGATGCAGTAGAATTAATTCGCGAATTCTTTTTCACCAGGAAATATTTTTTGCTCTTAATTCAATAATAAGAGAACACGCAACAATAAAATCAAAGCCGACTATACACTATATCTAAAATAAAAAAGAAACTAAATCGTTTACAGAGTTAGAAAAGTTTTCCAACTAATTTTTTCTCCGGTTTTGTTTTGGGTCGACTTTAACCATCTTTAAAACGTTTATTGGAGCATCATTATTTCCGAGGAAAAATCGATAAAAAATGTGGAAGTTTCCGGAAAAAAGGTTTCGAGCCATTACAGCCGGGTTTAACCACTGGGAAAAGAGGCTCAGATTGTTAAATTTGAAATTCCGCCTTAAGGCGTTAGAAAAAAAGGTGGGAATTGAGAAAACTTGTATTACCAATGTCTAAAATTTTTCATTCAGTTTACACATTGTATGATTTTTTATAGATTTCTGACAAAATTTATCTGCAGAAATATAAATTTGCTGTAAGTTGGCTATGACTTATACTTTTCCGTTAATTGGTATCCAAATGATTAAGTGTTGGCTCTATTCCGTTAATAAAGCATAAAGTCTTAAAATAGAACAATAAGAAGATAGGTATTTTGGAAAGCATGTGCTTTATTACATTTATGGTGATAACTAAAAATTAAAGATGATAGAAAAATCACTTATAACTAAAAAAATAATTAGATAAAAATTTACTATACGGTCACCCTTGGCAACTTTTTCAAAATTTCGCCAACATTCTCGCCATTTTGCACAAGCAATATCTAAAAAAAATTAAAAATTAAAAAAAAAAAAGAATATTAAAAAATATTGCCTGTGCAAAAAAAAAAAATGGGTTGCCAGATAATATTATTTATCGCATATTGTAGAAAAATTCTGCCAAGGGTGACCGTACAGTAAATGTGGTCCAAATAATTATAAAATTATTAAAAAAATATATTTTTAATAATATAATTATTAAAAACATATCCACCGTGAATCGCTGAACGAAAGTTCTTTAATGTTGCCATTTTTGTTTCTTTAAAGTTGCTTTCGGCAACTAACGTTCTTTAAGGTTGCCATACGATTAAAAAAAATTTTTCTTGAAAACTGCTGATTAAAATTATCGATATAAAAAATAGAAAATGACACAATTTTATTTAAAGAAATTTTTTTGGAAAAAAGATGTCTTAACTATTTTTTTTTTATAATTAAATCTTAGTTTACTCTTCAAAGTATTTTAAATGACAAAATTTTTATAATACTTCCATTTTTAAACATCACTGACTAAAAAAATGATTTTAATTAATGAAACGAAATTGCTGCTATTTTATAGATACTGATTTCCTGTTTATTTCTTTAACTATTTGTGTGACATTTAGCAACTAATTTCATTTTCTTTTTTCTCGAGGGATGATTGACATTATTTCACCTGTCTAATATAGTATATTTTAACCATTTTCTTTCTGTTTAAGCGCTCAAATAATTTTTTTATTATTATTCTCTTCAATAATAATTGTAATTTAGGCTTATAAACTATGTGAAATAAAAATAATTTAAATATAAATTTTAAATACTCTATAGTTCCTCATATAAAAGTATGTCGATTCCACTTAAAGTATGACAAACACTCTTTAAAAGAAAATTGTTTTGGTGTGTATTTAATATTTTGATTTTTTATTTAAATTAGTCTTGTAATGATTTCCATGATTGCGAGGTGGCGCTGCGGAGGAGCAACTTTATATTTATTTATATTGTATAACAAGATCATATTAAACTGTGTTTTCTTAATATTCCCTCACAAGTAAATAAATTGGTGACAACTTAAGTAATTTTTTAACTATGAATATTGTTGATGTATTTAATTTTTAAGGATTTTGTATACCATCATGTCTTTATTCTGATATAAGTTACTTAGTTTTCGCTATTAGCTTAAAACTATTGTTTGATAAAGTAGCAGATGTGATTAAGTTGGCGATAAGTCTAAAGAATCGTTAATTAGAATGCTTTGGTATTATATTTGATAAGAGAATGCTTTTCGTAGTATCTGCCTTCATTAGAGATAATGCTTTATCTGAGAAAACATTTGCTTTATTGACAGAGTACTACTGAATTTGGCGTCAGAATTTTGGCAGCATATTTGTTAAATCAACGGCACAAAATATTTGTTTGATTTAGTCTACTCCAGTTATATTAAATCCGAAGTCTCGACATCTTAGGAAATTCCAAGATATATTTGAGGATCTAGTAGTTCCAAATATTTACTTTCATTGATAGTTGGGAACCAGTGGTATATTTACTCATGTCACATTAATGATAAATAAACCATTAGACACGGAAGAAAATTTGGCGCCATTTGTGACAGTTCCATTAAGCCAACGTGATGATGACTGATAAGCTCCACTGACAATTGGAGATGATGCTTAATTTAATTATACTATTATCGCGAATTAATTGGACACCATTATCACGAAATATGAAATGATTTATATGATGGCATAACAATTCGATTTTTAAGTAAGTTATACTTCAAATACAATTTTAAAATTACTTTAATAATTTTTTATTTTTGTAATGTTATCCACTTCGATATTTTAAGTGAATTTTTCAACTGAAATCTGTTTTATTTCAAAATTACTGTACATATTTAAAATTTTTATTTTGTGTGACGTCATCAGAAATGGCCACTGAATCTGTGATATCATCTTCGCAAATACGATTCATCAGATATAATTTTTTAATAAATTTGCTTGGCGAATAATGATTTTAAATTAAACGGAACAAAACATTTAAAAGGGAATATTTAAAATAATGTGCACGTTGTAAATGTTATGAATCTAAAAATAAATTGGCGATTTTTTAAAAAAATGGATGGTGTTTTATTTTCAGATATGTCTCGTCAAAGTAACAATTAAAGCAGGAATCTTCAAACTCGTAGCCAAAAGCTAGTTCCTTTTGGAGTTTCAATGAAAAGTATATTTTGAAAAGTTTTTCGTTAAAATTATGCAAAGAATCTTTAAAATTATGTGATCAATGATAATGAAAACAGTTTTTTATTGGTTTTAAAAATTTCTATTATTTTTTTTTTCTAACGGGTACATTTGACCGAGAGTGAGGTCTGATACTATGACCACTATTGCATTTTCGTTAAACGAAAGCGATTTGTTAAAAAAATTTTATTTAATTTATATATTTATTTCTATGTTCTCATGAGGTTACGGTTAAATTACATTTCCGACAATAAAAATAGAAATAATTGTTATTTTTCGAAAATTCCTATCGTTTGTTTTCGTTAAAGTATTACGTGACAAAGTATAACGTTGAATACCCTATGAGCTATAAATTTTTATTTTATCACAGCGATACCATTTTAATAATTGT
The DNA here is from genome assembly GCA_026290005.1 of Latrodectus geometricus. Taxonomy (NCBI): domain Eukaryota; kingdom Metazoa; phylum Arthropoda; class Arachnida; order Araneae; family Theridiidae; genus Latrodectus; species Latrodectus geometricus. The sequence continues at coordinate 14,789 of JAPDSC010147423.1, forward strand.
TACATTATTCCTATACGGTCAAAGTTAAGTTATATAGCCAATCATGGACAGTGTGAAATAACTATAGTTTAGAGTTTTTTTAAAATTTTTGTTTACAGATTCTATTGTAGAGCTCTAAGCTACAACTACATTGAAGCTGTGCCATTATTTAAATTACATATTTATCTCCTAAAACATAAGTAATCAAAATATGAATAATTAAATAAAATAAGTAATTAACATTATTCATTAAATGGACTCCCACCATTTTTAAACTAAATTAAAGCCATTGTGTTTAACATAGTATTGTCCTGGTTTTCCAAAATACGTGGTTACATATTACTTTCTCTTCTTCATTTTTCAACACTGAATTTAATTACAATAATGCTTATCAACGACTTCTGTTTTGTGCGTGTTGATGGAAGACCCTTGTCACCGGAAACACCAGGACATGGTCCAATTCTTCAGATAAACACGCGATTGCAAATTGAAAACCCTAGTACACGAAAAATCTGAAACGACTTTTCTTTGGATTGCTTCCAGGTTATGAATTTCTTCGTCTGCCGGAAATAAATATCGGCTATCACTTGCTGAGAAACTAACTCCGTGTCATCTGCAGTATGGGGGTGGTCTGGGGATATGACAGTCACTAACCAGCTAACTATCTAAACTATATTTTTCCTTTCAGGACTATTATCGTCTGCGGAGACCCATTTCCACTGGAAATTTTCGAATTCATGATTGAATTTTTATAACTTGTTTGTCTTTTATTTCTTGAGGTATGAGGGAGTTTATATATGAATCTGTTTTGTGTAATAGAAAAGTTTTTTTTTCTTCTTTAAAGATTTCAAATTTGGTGTCTAATATTTGTAATTTACTAAATTATAAACAAGTTTTTTTTTATTTTCACTTATCCTTGTATTATGATTTATGATTTGTGCAAAAGTGTAATAAAATAAAGTTATTAAGTTCAATTTCAGAAAAAAGTATGTAAATGCTCTGTTGGCTAAAGTCATTGATTAGTTGTTTCTGTACATATGTTCATGGTTTGCTTCGTCGTTTTATTGATATTTCAGATATTCAAATCTAATTCAATCGCGACTGTGATTTAAAATAAATCATGAACCACTATAAACAGTCATATATGAAGAGAGAATTGAACCTAAGAACTACTGAATCATTTATCATTTGTCTCGGTCTAATGTCTAAACTTTATATTCAATTTCCATGTCCAATGATTGAACTTAATATCCAATCTCCTTGTCATAGTTTATAGTGCGATCAACACCTTTGTGGAACTGCTCTAACTTACACATAATCTCCTTGTGATAGTTTATTTGGCGATCAACATCTTTCTGGGACTGATATGACTTATAGATATTCTCCTTGTCACAGATTATTGGGCGATCAACATCTTTTTAAAATTGATCTGAATTATAGATTATCTCCTTGTCATAAATTATTGAGCGGCCAATATCTTTTTGGAATTCATCTGACTTAGATAATCTCCTTGTTATATATTATTTGCCGATCAACATCTTTCTGGAACTGATCTGACTTATAATTTCCTTGTCATAGATTGTTTGCCGATCA
>JAPDSC010147423.1:16370-31897 GCA_026290005.1 Latrodectus geometricus
TAGATTGTTTGCCGATCAACATCTTTCTGGAAATGATCTGACTTATAGATTATCTCCTTGTCAAAGATTTTTTGTGCCAATATCTATATAGATTATTTGCCGATTTATGTTTTGCTCCACATCTTTCTGGAATTGAGTTTTCATATAGGCAGAACTGTTCAACATAATAATTTTCTTATTATTCTTTAAAATTTTGCCTTGAAAGTTTTTGATATTACTTTTTAAACTATATATATATATATATATATATATATATATATATATATATATATATATATATATGTTTGAGTTTGAAATATTACGAATTAAAACAAAATTTTGATTACTTCAGTATAATATGATTAATATAGCTATAATAAATTGATAACCAAAAACTATAATAAATTGATTAATGTTTTTGGAAAGCCCACATTTATTCGAATTTTTAAATAATTTTTTCATTTGAAATTAAAAAATATTGAAATTTTTGAGTAATTTATAATTAATATTAAATAATTATAATTAACATAAATTAATATTAAATAATAATTTATGAAATATCTTGAGCAATTTATTCTTAAAATATATGTTATATCCACTGGAAAACATGCGTAAATAGTTTATATTTTGAATGTTTTTTTCCCCCAAAACTAATCAAATTTTTGATAACCTAATATTTGTTATTTAAGCTCTCTTATAATGTTATTTTTACTGTAAATTCCTTGATTAAATCTTGAAGTAAGTGTGATTTTATATTTATTTTAATTTATCTTTCAAAAGTTCATATCATTAATTAATTTTATTTCCTTTCTAAGTGGATTTCGGTTTTTTTTTTTAGAGCGAAAATCTGCTTAAGGTATTTTAAATCAATTTTTAAACTCCTATTGGGAGAAATAAATTTATTTTCATAAAATAAAATTAATTTATTAAAATCACAATCCTCTCTTATTAAATTAATCGTCTGCCACACTTCAAGGTTTTTGTTTTATATCTTGTATTTATTTTGCTCGCAGTTCATAATTACATTGAGTTGGGGGCTCGCACAATCGCTTTTAAAATAAATTCCTTTTTTTATGAATATTTTTTTATTGGTTCTCTCAAAGAAATTTTCTGAGAATATCATGATGAAATTTATTTGAAAAATTTGCTTCAGCATTTAATGATGTGAACTAGATTTATGGTTCTCGCTTATGCTAAATCTTAAAGTTTCTTAATAATTAATTATCCTGACTCCTTCCCATTTGGTAGCTCAAAGCTGCTGTAAGACAGATTTTATAGCACTCTTGTGTTTATATTATATATATATTGGGCCATATTTACATATATCTAGAGTTGAACAAGAGAACTAAATAACCCCTTCATATCCCAAAAACAGATATGCAAGCCTTATCATGTTAGTGGTTTTGATTTTTTTTTAAATTTTCGAGTATTCGATCTCTTCCCCCCCCCCTCCCAACAGTATTCAATTTTTTAAAAACTCTTCATTCAAGAAATCTTAATTATAAAAGAATGATTTTATTTTTATTTATGCAACAGTAAAATATGTGTTAAATATATAGTTTCAAAACAGTGTTTACAAGCTTGTAAAATGCAAAAAAATGTTAGTTAATTTTTTTTTATTCTATGCTTTTCTTATTTATATTATCAAGTTTCTTTTGTGTTTACGGATGTATTTAATGTATAGATTTTGCTAATTAGGATATGAAAAAAAGCTGTTTCATTTTAAACCTTGAAGTCCGCTTAATAATAGTTTATACAAATATCCTGAAATTCCGCAAGAATTTTTCACTGAGACCAAAATAAATATTTAACTTATCTAATGAATCTTTAGAAGACTCTGAATAAGAATATTAATGAAATGGTAATTTGAATTAAGGAAAAAGTAATTAGAGAACTTTTTTTAATTAAAGAGAAACTGTAAAGATATTAAAAAAATAAAAGATATTGATTTTGTGTCTTATAGATATCTAAGAAACAAAATTCGAAAAAAAATATTTGTTTGCAGAAAAAAAAATATAAAAAAGCGAGAAACAATGTCAAAAAATGATGAGTAGAAGCCAAATATTATTTTTCCGGTTATTTCTAAACCTTTATCAAGCAAAGAAAATTTTATGAAATTTAATTACTGGAATGACAGACCAGAACTAATTAATTGCTTTATAAATTAAAGAATGTATCGTGATTTTCGTCAAATATATTCTCAGTTTCTAAAATTTCATTTTGATTAAAAAAAGATTTATCAGAATTAAAGAATGATGATTAATAAAGAGTAAGTGATAAGTATATAATGTATTATGTGATAAGTATATAATTAAACGCTTGGTTTATATATATATATATATATATATATATATATATATATATATATATATTAGAACGTTAGGCTGATATTAAGGCTGTTTTAAGGTATTTAAATATCCATCGCGTATATAACTTTCCATTTAAACTTAGAATTTCTAGTCGTATTTATCTGTCACACAAGGGATAAAATCCGAAAACTCCCATGCACTCACTTTGATGGACACTCGTACAGAAGCATAATGTCCATTTTCTATTGTTTAGTGGAGGTTGATATCGAACCTAAAATCTGAAAAGCGCTTTTCTACTCAACTCCCAGTGAGCCCGACCTTGACTAGTTATAATAAATGCTTTAGAGTAGCGTTAATATCGTGTTTTTGCTGTAGTTGTCAATATCGAACTTTATACCTTTCACTTCCTATAGTTTTGTTTTGATATCTAAGACAAGGTTAAATTTGATACTTCTTAGTGGACTTGATCCCTAGACGTATTATAAGACTCTTAGCATCTTTTGTATGTTATTATGTTACGAGGAGTCTTTTCATAGATAAGGGGCCATTTTCACATATTGCAAAGAAGAAAACTCTGAAAACTCCCAAGTAACCACCCCGACAAATATATATGGAGAATGTAACAATGTATCACCAATCTCCCGTTGGTTATTAATAGCTAGAATCGATCACGAAACCTTTCATTCCGTAGAGCACAGTCCTGACACAAATCTCAAGGCCAAGACAGCCTCAAGAAAAGACAAAATGAAAAAATTTATGATTAAACTAGCCTATGTCTAGTAATCTAATTATGTCATTATTGATTCAGAATGCATACATTATTAAAATGTGTGTGAATTAAACACATAGCAAACAACATCTAAACGATATAAATAATATAGTTCTTCATCTTAGCCCTAAAAAATTTCTCTTTAAAATTACTTTTTTAAATAATCTTTTGTAAATTTTGTCCTAATGATAATATAGGAATTATTCTATCAAGGGTTGTAAAAATTTTCATCGTCGAAATAGATTAATATATTTGAAATTTCACTTCAATAAATCATTATTTTCTAATAAATCATTCCTCTGTTTCAATTTTGAATATGACACCATGTATGTGCTTCTTGTTAATTTACCGGCTGGAGAATTTCATGACCTTGGTGGAGTTGAGTTGTATTACGGCCGGATGCAAATGTATGGATGATACACGCACCGCTGGTAATCTAAGGGTCACTTTTCAGGGTCATCAAACTTTCCGACCTGTACTGCTTTCATCTGCCTCAGTGCTTCGGTCTAACGGAAGTTCGTCTGCTTTCATCCATGATTTTAAACGAGGTGAAAATTGTTCGATAAAGCGAGAAGGAATGTAACAACTACGTGCATTGTAGGATATCATTTTACTTCTTTTATATCGTACATTTTCGGATACCTTTGACGGAAGAATGAAATCTTTAGTATTACTTCCGGTTTGTAAATAAATTAAAAATATACAAAGGAAAAGAGAAAAGGACAATTTTTATTATTTTAGAAGGCTACAATCTATTGGCCAGTTTTATACAATAAATTAATTTTATTTAAGTGGAATTTTTTTCTCACCGACTCTTATGGATTATTCTAGGTTTTGCTTGTTGTTTTGAGAATTAGTTATAACGTATACTAAAAATGTATTGAATAAATTTATATAAGTGTCTTTTAACTTTAAATTACAAAATAATAAAAGTCCATTATTAACTTATTAAACCTTAATCAGTGTCACCTTTCACCGAGTAAATTAACTGTGCTGGATTCACATATCGCAATGGAAGAAACTTGGAAAACTCTCGAGCACTCACTTCAACAGATAAAAAGAAACTCATTATTCATGTTCGATTATTAAACTTGGATCGAACTGGAAAGAAGAATGCTGCTTTTATTCTTAATAGTTTTATATTATTTTAATTTTAGTATTATTTTTTAAATTTTTAGTACACTATGCTTTTAATATTTTTATGCTTTAATTTTTTAGATTAAGATTCGTTGCTCACAAATGAAACCAAATCCTTTGCGTATAACTGTGGATTTTTGTATAAATTACTACCAAAATTAAAAGAGTTTTCTTAGTATTATTTGCATATATGAAATTCTTAATATATTAATTATACTTAAAATATTTTTTTAATTCTAATGGTGGGCACCCTTGAGCAAGTAAGTACATTAGTCCATTTGCCATTTAGTCCATTTGTAACTTAGCTGGAAACTGCTACTCATTTTATCGTAACCCGGTGGGCATCTGCGAACCAAGTCACGGAGGTACGAGTAGCATCGCCCACGCCACACCACCACAAAACCGTTTATAGGGCGGACCATATTCATCCATCATCTGAGGAAAGGACAATAAACAAAGAGAGAGAAAGTACATCCATGACCCAGCCGGGATTCGAGCCCAGGTCCTCGCCATCCGTAGCCAGTTACGCTAAGCACTAGACAGGCTGGGCGGCATATACTACGAATAAATTTTTGCAAAAATAGATTTTGTATTCAAAATTTGATTTTTCTAGCTATGCTTTCTTGTCATTTTTAAATCATATTTTGTAATAAAAATGTAAATTATCACTTCTAAAACCTTTATTCTTATTAGCCTTTGTTCTGACGAATAATGTGTAATTCCCTCGAATTTCATAATTTTTATGTTCACTGTATGGATTTATCTTTTTGCTTGTTGAAATTTTGAATTCTCAGTTTCTCATGTTTTTAAAATTAATAATATTACATTCTATGGTACAAAATTAATAAATTTAACATTAATATAATGACTTTGAAAGATATTAATTTTGCAAAATGTATGCACACAATTTATTATTTAGTTTATGTAAAGTGTAGAGAAATTGCGAAAATGGTGCAAATTAAAATTATTATAATTTTCTTTCTAATTCATATTGTAAAATACTTTTTTAAATTATTATTTTTATTCAAATTTGAATAAGGTTTAATTCAACTATCTTAGTAAAGAAAATAATTTGATTAATATGCGTGTAAAAATACCAGTATTATGCGATTTAAACTATTACAGAAACAGTCTACATATTAAAAGATTAAAAACATAAATATTAATTTCATATTTTTACTTAATATAATGGCGGTAACTATTAGAAACAATGAAACAGACAATTATATAGTTAGAAACTAAATTGTGAAGTAATTGTATTTAGTTCTGATTATATATAATATGTGCTGCCTTTCTGTTTGTAATTAAATTAAAAATGTTAATATAATCTTTTTTTAAAAATACCTACTACATGTTTTCCGTTTCGTAAGGGACAAAATTTAATTCCTTGTGCTATTTACCCCAGAACAATTTACGTGTTATGAAATTAACTCCCTTTGATGTACCAAAATGCCGCAGGAAAATTTTGTTCTAATTATGATGTATGACAACTCATATATTTGTTAAAAAATTAATAAACAAAAAAGAACCACACGAACTTTTTTATAATGAAAATGGCACGTGGTTGAATTATTTCTGTTGTTCCTACGTATGCTTATATAATTAATCGAAAACCGTTAGAACTCTGAATAATTAATCGTCTGCCGGTAGTGAAAATAAACTCTGAATAAAATATTATCGTTTGCTTTTATACTCGTGGAGTCTATTTTCGTTTTCGTGGGTGTATCTTGAGTGTCGCAGCAGCCGTAGAATCCGCTGATTTATTTTAGGGTTTTTACTTTTTTTTTCTATCCATAGAAAACAGATTTATGTGTTTGTTTTCGGATGGTCCCTTCCCTTTGAAGTGTTTGCGAAACCATTGAATGCTTCCTTTATGATTTTTACGAGCTTTTGAGCTACTATTTTCTTCTCCCTTGCTCGCATATTGCTAATGCTTTTTTCAGATTTCTTTGCTTCGCCGTTTAAAATTTTTATTCGCAATAGAAAGGTTTTTGTAAAAGCAGACAGTTTGATGTATGTTTCAGTCTGCGCTATTAACTTCGGAGATTTAAAATGCCGTTTAATTTGCTTTTCATTTTTGGCCGGGTTCTTGCGTCTGTTAAAATATAACAGGTTAATTGTAGCAACAAGTAAAAAGTTTATAACAAGTACATTGAACGCTTTCGTTATTATGAAGTCGTAGGGACCAGTATAATAGTTCTTAATATAGAAGTTCGTAAAAAAGAAAGATAAATTTTAGATATAAAAACTTATTTTTTGCGAAACTTCTCATTTTATAAATGATAACTTTATTAAAAAAATATTTAGCATTCACTATATAAGAAACACATGCAAAATAAAATTCATAATTAAAAAAATTTTTACTTTTATTTTATTTATGAAAAATCAGACAAAATAATTACTTATTTATTTTTTTTGTTTCAAACTATATTTTTAAGAATACAGTTTTATATTTTTTTGCTGTGAACAATCACATTTCCCCCCTTATAGAACCCCCTTAAACAAATTACCACAATTTTGTTAGATATTCAGACGATTCACATTGCATCATTTTCTTTTTTTTATGAAAATGTTTTTTGATTCTAGTTCATATTTCTCAATCATTTAATTATCCAGTACTTATGTTCAAATTATTTCTGAATGCAAATTCAAAAAGTTTTGGAATAAAATATTGGGCAGTATTAGTATTTGTTTTTCTTGTCGAAGTTTAAAGATAAGTAATTTATCTAAGTCGTTGGATTAATTGTTTTCTTCACATATGATAGCTTCTTAAATAATTCCTGCGTGTGAAAATAACCAAGATATCGTTTTTCCTGCAACATTATTCCAAACAGATCGACAAGTGCAACTAGAATATCAATTTCTTAAAATTAACCCATGCCATGATCCCTTGCAAAGGTTTTTCACTATATTTGCACTTGAAATTGATTTGTATATTATTACAAAAAAAGTAAATAGTGTTAATATTTATATGTGTTTGTGTGTATGAATATTTTATATTCCTATTAGATTACTTGTTTTAGTGTATTATTTTCGTTTTATTTATGAAATTATTGTCTGAGCAATGTAGATTCTGTGAAAATAGTGGTTTCCAGTGCTAAGAAATAAGGCCGTAAATTCTAAAGCAACTTGGCGACATTTGGCAATATATTTGGTGATATTTTTGGCGCCAAAACATAAGTCAACATTTTTTAAGTTTTAAATCGATTGGAGGATTAGCAACCGAATTATCATAGGCTTCCTATAGGAGTGCTCTAAAAACTTCAAGGGGGGAGGGGACTGGGAATTATAGAATGTGCAAAATCTATCGAAAATGTACAGCTAAACACCTGAAATTTCAGCTTAGTTCGAGTAGTTGGCTATTTTATTTCTGTTTTATAAAAACTGTAAAGGTTATTTTTTTTTAACTTGTGTACAAATTTTAAGTTTAAGGTTAATTTGTAAATAATTAATTTGTGACTAATAAAAAACTGCGAAAAAATTGTCTGTTAAAGAAAAAACTAATCTTTACTTTCGCATATCACATCCACGTCGCTACAATTCGTAACAATTTGATCATATTTAGATGCACTGTTAGATACGTCAATTAGATTTGGTGGGATGATTTCAACTTCTGCCATGCACTCAGTTTTCCACAATCAGAAGGATTTACTATTCTCCAATAAAAAGCGTTAATCCAAGTTCCTCAACCATGAAACTAAAAAAATTGAAAAAAATCAGACGATAAAAAATAAATGCAAACGAAAGTGGCTTGAAAATGAGTTCGCAAAAGAGATTTTTCAAAATTTATTTTGTTAATGGGAATTAGAACTATAATTTCGTCTATGGGACCAGCCACTATTTCGCAAAATATTGACTGCTCTTAAATTAAAGATTTGTAAAAATAGTGTTTACTATATTTCGTAACTGGTAAAAAATGAGTAAATTTAACAATTACTAGAATTCAACTAGATTTCTAATCCATTATTAAATAGTTTATGTTATGCTGTAAATATAACCTAAAATGTGAAAGTTATTGTGAAATTTTTACTACTGGAATTTTCATTCTTCAGAAAACTTTTTTTTTTTATCAACAAATGAATGTTTAGCTCTGTGGCCTTCTGTTCAACAAGTCGTAGGTTCGATTCCCAATCCTGTCCTGGTTATTTGTAGTGGTTCGGAATGCATTTTAAACTGTAAATCCTTGTTTAATTAACCTTCTAAAGGCCAAAAAGTGACTTTTTAGCATCAAAACTAAACTGTAGATATTAGATCATATTCAATTATCGTAATGGAGAAAACTCGATAAACTATGGAACACCTAAATCGACCAACGTGCAGTTAGAAACGAGAAGCATTTGCCTCTTATACCGCATATAAATATACGTCACATGCTGTATATTTAGTCGTGATAGTGTAAAGACTAAAAAAAATTAAGCCCCCCCCCCTCATTCAATATTCGGAAAGGAGTTTACATAAATAGGCAGGCTTTAAAAAAAGTTACGAGGAAAACTATCGTGGATTTTTCCAAGCACCCCCTGATAGATATGTATGCAGGAAGTATAAATGTGTAACATCAGTCTCCTTAGCTTTAAATGTCTTTTATATTGTGTAGTATTCAATGCCACAGGGGTGGTTATTTATTCAATCATTTAACGTATAACTTGTCTTCTTTCAGAATAGAGTTATATTCAGATCTTGTTTAAAATCTTTGTTCAACGGAAATAAGAAGCCAAAAACAAATGCACTGAAACAAACATAATTTATTAAACAAGGAATTCTTAGGGAAAGATTTTGTTGTTGAGATCGAAGTAGCGTGTTCGATACCCATCACAACTAAAAGTCATTATTCTGAGAGGGCTAATGTTCGTTTAAAGTAATTAAAGATCCAATATCCCTCCATTAGAAGGGCATAGACACCTTGATTTGAAATTTCGGGGTGGCTGGCTGTATTTAGCGGTTTTATTCGGCGGCAATTGGCAGCCGGCAATAATTTATAATAACTTATCTTAACCTTACATCAATATCATCTTTGAGATCAATTACTTAGGTGGTTAGGAAATCTACTTTGTGGGCTTCCTAACCACCTAAGACATTTGACTGTCAATCGCGCGCTTGCTTTCTGGGAGGACTGCATAGAAAATGAGCCCTATTGACGTGTCGCAATGGTGGAAACCCGGAGAACTCCCAATAGATGTGCATAAAGAAGGCAGAATCACAACATCTACCTCACCTCTAGCTATTTAATAGTAAATGGTATCGAACCCGTGATCTTCGGCTCTTATAAGGGCTGTCTTTGTAATACATCCTAATCTATCCACATGTCATGCAACAGCAAAAATAGATCCCTTCTTTTTTATTACCTTTCTGGCAAATTTAGATCAGAAACCCCTTGGTAGAATGGAGACAACATCTAGAGATCACCTCTCCAAGACGATTTTTCTTCCCTTGGTGCTATTATTTTTGGAGGAGTTGTCGTGCGGTCACGTCTCGCGTGTCACTTGCGCTGCGGTCGCTGTTGATCGGTTCATCTGACCTTATCGATTGGCCCTGTCGGGGTGGTCCTCATCCATTCTGCCGAGTAATTCAATCAATTCTCCCCCGAGACGTGTGTATTACGAGGACGTCAGATGGATATATAATTGAAGACTTGCTAGACTGTAGAGGTGGAGTAAGCATTCCAGTTTATTGGTTTGAGGCGCAAGCGAAATATATATGGCCCATCTCCCCTTAAGAGAGTTAATTAGAGAAAGTGAATTGCAAACGATCAAACCCTTTGAACAGAAGTGTGATAGAGGGGAATTATTGCTAGTGGATAATTAATGGAATTGCAACGGAGTCACTTTAACAAAATCGTTTGCGTTCCGATTATAAACCTCATTGCAGTAAGAAATATTTACACAGATATATCTGATTTATGTATTTTTAATGTAAATACTGCAAACTATTTAATTAATATTATATATTCAGAAGTACAGGTTGTATTGACAGTAAGTTCATTCAAAATTTTAAGGTAAACACACCAAGCATTTTCTAATTTCTAACATTTGTCATTTTTTTATTGAAGAAAATCAAGTTTATTGCTTAAGTTTTATTGTTTGCTTTTTTTTATATCCCCCCCCCCCCAAAAAAAAAACTAAAATGTAAAGAAAATAAAGTAAGACGTCATTTTTTTCATTGTAGAATGTTTAACTAACGATTAGAGAATATTTTTTTAAAGCTTATTTTTAATATTCTTGAAAAAATAGATTGACCACAATCTATTTAATGTGTCCCAACTGCCTTTAGTGAACACAACGTGTTTGCGGTTTATTCGGGATTCGAACACGCTACTTTCTATCAATAAGAATGACGCCCTAACTAACCACACCACCGCGGCCTTTCTGAGAGTACGTGAAAGTCGTACATACGATCGTACGGTTAAAAAAATCGCCTTATTAATTCTAAAAAAAAATCAAGTTTTTGGCACTGCATTGTGGTTACTTAATCGCCTACAGTTGTTTTAAGGCATTTTAACGTACGCCGCGTATTTCAGGAAGAACTTTTTATATCGGCCCGTATTCAGATGCCACAGGGGAAAAACCAGGAAAATTCATGCATCTACATTGACAGACATGCCTGCAGAAAGCCACTGTTGAACAACTAGAGATAGATGTACCCTAGTGGTAAGATGCAGCTTTTAGAGTGGAAGGTCTCAAGCTCGTTTCCAGCCACTGTTGAACAACGGGAAATAGATGTTGCTCTCTTGCATTCGTCATGCACGTCTGTCGGAATGTGTTTTCTTGTTGATTTTCCCCGTTTCCTCCTTTGCGGCAGGTGCATATGACCCACTATCTATACTTCCGGAAGAGAGTGACTCCGCGATTGTTAAAATGCCTAATAACTGGCTTAGGCTGTCCCCAATGAGATATTAATTCCTAGGCTTTTGTAACTATTTTCTCTTCAAACTTTATCACGAACAATGAGAAATTAGACACTGTATGAGATTAACATGCAAAAATTAATTACGCCCTACGATCTTTGATGAAATTAGGTATTGAACCCAATATTTTTATAAGACACACCAAACACCATCAAACTACTGCAGCTTCAATTCAGTCAAAGCATTACGTGTTTTTGAAAGAATATGTTAGAAATTTCTAAATATTGTTGAAAACCCAAGCCATTTTTATTTCTAAAAGTTTATAGTATTGTAATGCTCTAACGTAATTTACTCGAAATAAAAATTACAATATGTTTCCAAATATAACTTAATTTTTTGTTGAAGATAATGTTTTTGTAATTATTATTTGAACGGTATGAAATGTATAAATAAATATATATAAAGGTAATAAAGATAATATCTTTGTATTACTCATAAATATCTCTAACTACTCTGATGGAATAGGGAATAAAATCCCTCACCTACAGAAAAAGGGATCAAGGAAAAAATCCCTTAAATAGTTCATATATCTTCACTATTGTGGGAACTCACAATATCCCTGTTAGAAAATCATCCCGATCGATATTAATAAAATCCCCAATATTGCGGTCTCCTTTTATCCCTTCGGGTTATACTTAAAGAACCGGAAGTGACGCAGGTGCTAAGATCTCCTAATCAGAAATGTCCACACTCCCCAAGATTTTCGCCAGCTTCCGTTTTGAGGTGCTGGAGTTGAAACAGCCCGGAGGCATTTCACCGTGTTTGAATTGAACTCGAGGATTTCCTGAGCGAAATTGGTTTTAGACTTTGTGGAACTTTCTCAAGAGGGAAAATTACTGTTTACTTTGTAGGGAAATTTTCCCTTTTATTAAAATACATGTGTTGGTGTTTTGAGAAAAAAAAAGAGAATGCTTCTAGAATTTTCGTGTGTTCAGGAGTTTATTAGTTCATTTCCTTCATATTGTTTTTTTTATTTACTGTGTTTAGTTTATTTAGTATTTATAATGGGCTTTTTTCTGTAGTAAACGAATGCAGCCAATCACCTCGTGTCATTGTCACGTGGAAGTGACATCACGTGACAAAGTAGACACCTTGTTGACTTCCAAACTGCTTTGTTAGACAAACGTCTGGGAAATTTTAACGTGCATAGATCCTTCGAATCTAACTCGGCAAGTTGGATCAGGTTTTGAACCTGTTACCCAACTCCACCAATTATGGATATACAATTAATAAAATAATTCGGTGGGTAGGTAAATTATGACTGGTATTTTTACAACTGTATGCTAAGGTGCTTGTGGCTCACATTCAAGAAGTTAATTGGAAAAGATAATTTATAATGAAATTAACTATCATTAAATTAATTTGTGAAATGTCTCGATATATTTGTGTTTCATAGCTTAAAGGTAAACGCAACTATCAAGTTTTGCTGATCAAAGCTTCTATAAAAAGCTTCACATCATTAGAGAGGCATTAGAACATCCGAAAATGTAATGTGCTTAGACCGTATCAACACTTAACCGAATATCGAACTTGCTGTCTTTTGGACGCTAGAATGGTCTCCAGTAGCTACTGCAGCCGTTAAATATTTAACGTTTTATTCCTATAATTTTTTTAATTTCATAACAACCCGAAATGATTAAGTGAGCACTGATTCTTCATAGAATTCCTCCATCCACAGTTTCAGTCTCCTCTTGAATTACATTTTCGCTTTTATCAAATAACACAATGAAATATATTAAATTTTCTCTTGGTTGTTGTTGTCTTATGCCAGCTAGGCTGGCAATATGGGGTGCGCTGTTACACTTTTACAATTGGACTGTAATTTAATGTGGAGTCCGACTTCCTCAGTACACACATCCTATAGGTATCAGTTTATAGGGTAGGCAACCATTCATATTTACAAGGAAATTACAAAGATATGAGAGCGAAAGCATATCCCTACCCGAGCCGGGATTTGAACCCAGGACTTCCCCCATCCGCAGTCAGGCACGCTGACCACTAGACAGGGGAGGCGGTTCTGTCTTGGATGACTTTTAATACCCTGTAACTCATAAATGTAACGAGCATAAATCTCAAATTATCTGATCGGTATATAACAAGATATTATTTTTTCCTAACCTAATATATATACACACTATATCAAGGTCATGACACTTGTTACTGTGATTCAAACTAAAATCGATCGTTGATTTTAATTATTGCATAACACGATAAGCTTAAGTCACGCATTAAGTTCCAATTGTATTTTTTTCTTACAGGATCTCAAAAAAAAAAAGTGTTATTTTGATGAGAGCTACGAAACTTTAAGATATAAAGCTGCAATCTTAATTTATTTCATTTTATATGATTGTAATGGTGTAATATGTGTTCGTTTGAAATTACTGATTAAATAAATTTAAACGTGAATCACATTATTTGTTTTCATAAAATAATAAAAAATCTCACAAATGCATATAATCAAAGAAAGTAGATTGTTGTCTGCCGTTGCGATGATATAATGTGCAGTTGGTAGAGGGCGCCACCATTCGGATTGCAATTTCTGTAAACAATTGCTGAGAAAATTGCTGTTATATAGAAGGTATGTTATAAATGTGTTTGATATGGAAGATTGTGTTATAATATGGACGATGTTTATGTGAGATGGAATCTGGTACTTTATATAACTTTTGATTACATTTACAAAACGTATCTTTAAATACCTCAATATGTGCTACTTAATGTGGACTTGTGGGTAAAAACTGTCACCAAGATTCTAGTATCTTTCTAAAATTTCCCGCCAATAGAAAAGGGAATAATTCATTCAAACGCAATAATTTTTATAAGCAAAATAATAAAAACTTTATGTGATTTTTAGTTTTCATATTTAGATAAAATAAGATAATCAAAACAATATGCACTTAAAAATATATTAATACTCTAAATTAATAATATTTTCTATATATATAATCTTAAGTTTTTAAATTTTTCCTACAAGTTAATTTAACGTACCTCATCTATTTTATTTGCCTTATTTATTTATTTTTTTACTAACAAAAATACGATGCATTTTTTTTTCTCCTTTACACTTTCACATTTTTTAATTTATTATCTCCAAATATTAATCAAAAAACCAATTAAATTTCGAGACTATTTTCTTTAAAAGAATGACTATAAAATCTCGTTTAAACTTTTTTTCTTTATCAAAGTAATTTTTCGTGTTACTCAAATAATGCAGTTTTTTTCTTTTTAATTTTAAATAATTAATGTTTAGCATCATTATTATTAATGCTAATGAATTTTCAATTGCTCTTTTTTTTTTTCTTAAGACTTAAGCATCTCAACCTTTCACCTTTTTGCTCTTGCAAATTATTTTTCCGATTAAACCTATCGTTCTGTTATTTTATGCATTAAAAAAAATCTTCCAAAATAATAAATAACTTTTTCCCTGATTTTTCAATCTTTATATCAAAAAAATAAAAAAAATCTGTTTTTTCGAATTATTATAGGTATTTATTTTTTTCTTCTGGAAATCTGTTATTAAAGAGATTTAGTTGTATAATCATTTTTTATATCATTCTCCTGATTAATTTTGCTTTGCAAAACGATTTGCTGAGTCGGATAAATTTTTTTTTTTCTTCCTTTGAAATTGCGTTAAATATTTTAAAGGAGTATTATCATATTTTTAACGCTTTTTCTTTTACTTTTCTGTTTAATTATTTTTCATCTCATAAATTTTTAAACTAAAAAAGCATCACTCGCACATATGTATGTGCGCATATATATATATATATATATATATATATATATATATATAGAATTCTTCTAATATAAATTTTTGATTTAAAAAAAAAAAAAAATTAATCTAAAACTAATATATATTTTTTTATTTCTAATGGCGGGCACCCTTGAGCACAAAGTACATTAGCCCATTTGCTGCTAAAATTAAATACAAAATTTTTAAACTAATATTTGGCGAGATTTGGCCACTTTTGGTCCTGGCGCCATAAAATGCAATCAACCAATCATCTTATAGATAAATATGTTTTCATCATTCTATTTAAATTTTCATTGTATTTATTACTAATATATTTTGAAAATTTTACCCACAATTAAACCATTTTATATTTTGCATCCGATTCATGAAGGTTTACTGCTTAATTGATTGTATAAAATTTTTTTTAGCAATTTGGCAATGTAGGATTTTTTATTTATAAGTATTTTGATGACAATTTGATATTATTACTGATTTGATTAATCAAAATGCAATAGATGCTATAATAAAATCATATATTTTTAATGTAAAAAAAATAACTGAAAAACTTATATCTTGTTTTCTTTACATTTAATAAAAAATAAGAAATATATAAGTTTAAAATTGGTAAAGGAAATGAGATTAAAGTGAAAATTTTGTATCTACTTTTGACATTATATATATATATATATATATATATAA
>JAPDSC010147423.1:31997-49699 GCA_026290005.1 Latrodectus geometricus
ATATATATATATATATATATATATATATATATATATATATAGTTGCGGCTGTCTTTGGCTTCATATTTTCTCATTGCCAATAGTTTTATAAAAATGTTAGAATATAATTGTTTACGGGTAACGGTAATTAACGTGATCTATTTACGGTATATCACAACATTTTACGGTCCCGCTAGCTCAAACGTCATTAGGGGGCAGGCAATTAAATTAACCAATCAGAATCAATTTGGGACTCTGACTTTCACAGGGAGGGGCAAACGTGTAGTGGAAGTGACTCGGTCGGAAATTTTCTTTGCAGTGGGACCCTTCTCAACATGTGCCAACTTTAGCTTACGAAGTTTGCTCATAATTCCAAAGGGTGCTTCTTCTGGAATCCTGCGGAGTAATTAGAATGTCATTTTCTTTCCGATTAGGCGGGGGTGAGGGGAGTTCAAAAGCGGCCCCCTAATTGATTTATGAACTCGATAGATGTAAGAAAAATAAATTGAAATCGATGTCGTGGGAGAACGTAGAGTTAAATCGTTTGCGTTCTGGGGTGGTCCTGGAAAGTAATGCGACCGGAAAGAATATCGGTTAGAAATTGCTCGTTAGAGTCAGTTTTTCCTCCCTTTGAAACGTTGATGTAATAATATTTAAGCACCCTTCTGACTTTTGCTGCTTTTAATAGTACAAACAAAGTAACCGGTTAGGAATAATGATTTTTGAAAATTCCAATTTATGTATTTTGTTTCATGATGCAGAAAATGGAGTAAAGCCTATAAGTTTTAATTTAAAAACTTTAAATATTTTAGATATTTATTGACTAAGAAAATAGATTAAATTTTAGTATTTCAGTATTCGTATATCTTTAAAAAATTGTTTGAAATTTATATTTAGTATTTTTTTAACTTTAATAAAATTTTTTAAAGTTCAAAATTATAATGTAAATCGTTCCTTGCTTTATTTTTCGATGGTAAAATATGTGTGTATAAATGTTAAAAATTTAGTTGCTTAAATATTGCAGTAACTAGTAATGAAAAGTATTATCTTTCTGGAATGTTTCAGGTTCAATACCTGACTCTTTAGTAGACTTTCATGCAGTCTAGTGCACATTAAATATTCGTATAATCCAGTGTCTCTCTATTATTGTGATGAAGAATTTTAGAAAAAAGAGCCCTAGCTCAGGTGTCGATCTCGTTTGTCGATCGTGGTTCATGATTACTGAGCAATTAAGTTTTTGGTAGTTTAGGAAGAGGTCTACGGAAACGTCATTCAATAATAAAGTCCAATAAAATATTTGTATCAAAGCAATTTTAATGTAAAATATAATCTGTATAAATTATATCACAGTGGTAACAAATTATTTTCTAAAATTTCCTGATTCAATTTTATCTGCATTCAAATGTGATGACAATTTATAAAAATTAATGGGTTTATATTTTCATAAAAAAGCAGTTTAAAAAGTCACCACTGGTGAAGAATAACGCTACATGCAACATTATTATTATTATTATTTTGAAAAAGATATCTTTCTAAAATTGAATTAAGTTAAAGGCTCTATTTTAAGAGTCATTGTTTCTTAAGGTAAGAAACAACTTGATTAAATCAAAAGTAGTGTCGATATCTTTTATTTGATGTTAAGAGCTACTGTTAAAAACGGCTTCAGAGTTTATGTTTAGAAAATGTTTTTCATCCTTTTTACACTCTCCTTTATTCATTATTTAAAATTGATTATGTAAACCTATTCGATCTTATTTTATTTCTTGGCATTTTTTATACAGCTTCCTCCTCTAAAAATTGGTGTTCTCCCCCCCCCCCTTTAAAACTGAGTTTCACAGAAAATAAAATGTCCTTTGAACCTTAATTACTAATTTTATAATATTTAATAATATTATTTTCTTTTTCGAAAATTATAAAAATGGAAATTTATCTCTAAATATCTAGTTTTTATGTTTAGCTGTATATGTTCATGGTGCTACAACATCAACATTGACCACTTAAAATAGCTCTAAATTGTATTTATTATTCCCTCATACTTAGAATCTATTTGCCTGTTTATGAGTCAGCGTACCTGAGTATGGATGGGGAGGTCCTAGGTTCGAATCCCAACTTGGGCATGGATGTACTTTCTGTCTCTCTCTTGTCTTTGTCCTTTCCTTGTGTGAATGGTTGCCTACCCAATAAGCGGGTACCTATGGTATGTGTGTACTGAAAATATCGGTCTCCACACCAAATTACGGTTCAGTTGGGAAAGTTGAGCAGTTCACCCTATGGCTGGCACACAACAACAGGAAGTGATTTTTAAAATATTTGAATTTCTTCCTCAATGATGTTCTCTTTAAATTTATTTTTTGATATGCGATGTTGTAAATCTTTTTTGCTCTAATTTGATTCACGAGTTATTTTACTTATGGTTTTCTTTTCATTTTAATTCATCAGGTTCGTATAATTAATCTTTAAAGAAAAAAAAAAATAGTTATTATGTGACCCATTTTACAATTTTATGGCCTTATTGTGTTAAACTGCGAGAAAGTTTTATTTTAACATGAATTACCATTTATCTTATTTTTCATATGGATGTAGGGATTTTAGAATGCACTACCTATTCGGTATCGCAAGGGGAAAATCTGGAAAATCCCCAAGCATCTTCTTCGCTATTTGCAGAGAGCATAAAAATAGCATTTGCTTCCTTTTATTCAACAGTAACTTGGATGGGCCTTCGTACTCCGAAGCGTATGGTTGTACATAAGATTAGTTATTTTAGTGCTAAATATATAAAATAAGTTTAAAATAAATTACAATAAATTATAGATTGCTTTTTAAGTCAATGAAAATTTCTAATGTGCTTATCGGCCACGCGATCTAAAACTTCTTTATTAATGATTATTACTTCCATATGTTCATCCATTTTAACATCACATGATTATCTCATTATTTTAAAGAAATAATTTCAGTCAGTTAAAATTTCATGTGTGCCGTTTCTGGCACGCGCAAGATTAATTACCAATATGTTAATGTTCATCCATTTTAACATCATATGATGTGCATTTGGCCGCATGATCCATAGTTTTGTAATTAATATTTCCATATTCATCCATTTTAACATCACATGACCATTTTATTATTTCGAAGAAATAATTTCAGTCAATTAAAATTTGCTGCGTGCCGTTTCTGGCACGCGAGACATTAATGACTAATATTTTCATGTTCATCCATTTTAAAATCATATGATGTGCATTTTGGCTGCGCGGTACATAGTTTTGTTATTAAGGAGTAATATTTCCCTGTTAATCCATTTTAACATCACATAACTATCTTTCTATTTTGAAGAAATAATTTCAGTCCATCAAAATTTCCTACGTGCCGTTTAAGGCACGCGAGATATAATTTATTTATTAGTGACGAATATTTTCATGTTTATCCATTTTAACATCGTGTGACTCCCTCAACAGTTTCGAAGCAATTACCTAAATGATACCGTATATTTTCGCAGCTAATTTTGTGTATTGCTCATAGGAATACAGAGCAAAATATTCATCTCTCCAGACATGTTGTCATTATTTATCTCAACATTCTGTTGTTGAAAGACTTCATACTTTGGAAATGTCTGGCATTTCATTTTCTCTTAAAATAGCTACTTTTAGAACTTCCATTCATTTTTAAGAAAATATGCTATTTTTGACTCTTCTCTTCGTCTGCTCTTCCAGTTATACTTGGAAAATGTTAAAGCTTTTTTTTTTTTTTTTTCATAATTTTCAGAAAGATTTCTACTTATTTTTAGAACAATATTTTTTTTATTTTCTCTCTCCTTCGAACTACTTATTGATTTAAAGTTTTCCAGTTAATGCTAATAAGATTTTAGAATATGTTAATGGAAGTATTTTAATAGAACTTAATCCAAGAGAAAATTCCGGTTCATTTATTATTTGCCTTGGTAGTTTATTTGTACCTTTGTTCACTTGTTACACTCTATGAACATGCAGTTAAAAATGAACTCCGTACCACTACACACACATTCACGTCCGTAGTGAGATTCGAACTCACAAGCTGTTGACTTGTGATAAAAAATTTTAGGTGTTATTCCGTTGACCATTTCCGGTAAAAAATGTATTCTCAAATGTAACGATTTAGCCTCAAACATTGTAATTTAATGATCGCACTAATTTTATATAATTTTTATTGTATTTTAGCTCACCTTTTATAGCTCATGTACATTTTAACTTTATAATTACGAACTTGTGGAATAGAAATTTAAAAAAAAGTTTTTTTTAGGTATTTGTGTCAATAAAGATATATGTTAATAATTGTTCCCTTCTTTTCAAACCCATTTTGAAGAAATGATTAAAATATTCTACATTTGGTTACATATTTTAGCTAAAATGATCAACGGGATATTAAATAAATACCGAATTAAATATCTATAATATAGTTTATTCTAGACAATGTCCTATAAATTTTTCATTTTATAATTAATATTATTTGCTATTTATATTACAGAAATATTTAACTATTTATATATGTAGTCCCTAGGTCTTTCTATATGTAGTCCCTAGGTTCTCTCATTTTATGTATATTCATGCTTATTGCATAAATTTTATATTTGTGGACCAACCTTAAATTAATTAAAATAAGTTTAAATTAAACTCATTTGAGATTATGATTAATATTGAACAAAAATTATGTGCATATGAAAAATTGCTTAAGTCACTAAATAAATACTATTTCATATAATTATTAATTTCTCTAATACCAATCAAAAATGTTTGTTGCAGAAATAAAAATTTGTGACATTATAAAGTTCTGAAAACTTTAATTTATAGCTGTTCTATTAATTTATTTTTATTATTAACTTTCTTCGTTGAATTTATATCTTTTACAATTATAGACTTACTTTAAATCTTATACAACATTTACGATTAAATACGAAACTACTGATATTTTTTTCTGGATACTATATTTAAATAACATTAAAAATTAAACATATATTTTAATTGGTTTTTTGCTTAATAACTGTTAAAACGATTTATTATGATTAATTGATGATTTAAATAATTATGATTAAAATGATAGTAGAATATCGGCTTATAGTAATAGAATCATGAGAGATTAGAGTACGACAAAATATAAAAAAATTTATGTTGAATAATATTTATTAATAAAAATATTTATTTTAATACTGACTAATAATTTGCGTACATCAAAAAGCAAATAAAAATCATTTTAATAATTTTAAAATCCCTAATGTCTTATAACTGGAAATGCACAATCAATAGTTAATATTTGTGTAAGGTTATGAAACAACCCACGTGTGTACGTACCTTTTTAGTGTAGCTAAAAATTTTACCACTAGGGGTCTCTGCTTATGCTTCGAATAGCAAACTATTTAATAAGAATTCTGTAAAATATACTTGATTTTTTCTGGTCAATTAAAAAAATTATTAAGAATGTAAAATACATTTAAATAAATAAGAATTAAACTGCAACCATTTCACTGATAAAAAAGTTTTACATCAATAAGAAAAATATATTTTACTGTCATAAATCCATCTTAAGCGATAAATCATTTCAATATAAATTTGTACGTTTAATTCCAGCTCATATATATTATCAAATACTCTGCATTCAATTTTGAATTATTATGAAACTACAGTGAAATCTTTTTTTATCGTATATTCAGTGCTGCAGTTTCTAAAATTTCTACTATTGAGAGTTTAATTATATAGAAGTTACAAATATATGAAATGATCTTATTAATATTAAAGACCTGGGAGCTACAGATAAATATGAAATTATATAATTATACACTATAAATTTTACATTAATATGTAGAGTTTGAAATTGTTTAATTATAAATTTCTAATGAAAAAGACGTTATGGATGTTACAATAGAGGGCCGTGGTGGCCTGGTTAGTTACGGCACCATCTCGTTATCGGAAGGTTTTGAGTTCGATTCCCGACTAAGCCGAAGATTCGTCATATTTACTAATGGTGACTGGGGCACGTAAAATACGTCGGGTCGTAATGTCCTGGATGTTTCTATTCCAAATTAATACCTCTGGGGAATGGTTGGAGCCAGATTATGGATCTTCTCTGGCTTCCATCTCTAAATTGAAAAACCCAGATGGTGCTGCCATCTAAGAGCTAAGATCGTACTTCGACCTTCGTTTGGGAAGGCTCTATTCAAAAACGGAAGACGCTCTTTCTGACTATATTCGCCCAGTCCTTGACGGGTGGGCTTGGCTTCGCCAAGTGTCATAAGTAAAAACAAAACAATATTTAATAACTTCTTTGTGTTCTAATTATAAATTTCGTTGTTGCGAGAAATTTGATATAAGGGATTTTTTCAGTAATGAATCTTAGCTTTAATAAATAATTTATATCATATTTAAATTTCACGCAAGTAGCTATTTTCACGAATAAAAATAAAAACACGTGCTTTTTTAAAAGAAAATACCAAAATATTTGGCTATTCCTGTTTCTTTTTTATTCTCAAAATGTCCGTACTTATTTGATTCAAAATAAAAGATTGTATAAGTCACGAAATATAAAAAAACGTGCTTTTTTAATAAAAATATCAAAATATTTAGCTTTTCTAATTTTTTTTAATTCAAAATGTCCATATTTATTTCGTTTAAAAGAAAAAGATTGCTGAAAACACAGTTAAATTGAATTCATCCTGATATTTTTGTGAATGGGGGAAAAAAAACCGGAACGTTTCGAATTCATTTTGGTATAAATATTAAATTATTTCAAGTGTCATTTTTTACATGTATTCATTTATTTTATCGAAAAGAAAAAAATGTTGTATAGAAACCATACTTAAATAGAATGGGTTAAGTAAATTAAATTGAAGACGATTAAATTAAATGTTGGTAAAAAATCGAAATGCGTACTTTTTTGCTAAAAAATATTAAAGTATTTCAATTATATGTTTATATCTTTTCACAAGTTTTCATTTATTTTATTCAAAATATATATGAATCATATTTAAATTTAACAGTTGTAGATATTTTCACAAATAAAAAAAAAATATTTTCGGTAAAAATTTCAAAATTTTTACATTGGAAAGTTATATTTTATTTTAATTAATAAAAAAAAATTGAATTTCCATTATTATTTTTTCTTGTTTGATTGATATATTTTATTTAAATTTATTTATTTATTTGAAATAAACACAATTTCCTGGACTTTTTTTTTTAACGCGTATTGAATTTAAATTTTTTTATTGCTTTATTCAACTTTCTTTTTCAAAAATTTTATTGAAAATATATTTATTGTTTGCAATCGATATATATTTTTTATACCGATATTTTAGTAATTCTCAATCGAAGTGGGTAGATATTATATTTTATTAAAGTATTGTTAAAACTTAATAATACATTAATTCTTATTAGAAAATACTATAATCTAGTATACAAATATATTCTTTAATGTAGTCATATAGTTTGCAACATGTGTGCAATTGTATATTCCACTAAATTTCGACATTAAACTTGATAAAGAACATTAATATAGATTTAAATTGATTTCAGGGCACTAACGACACGTAAGTGCTTGCAGGGATGTGCTTTACTCATAAATAACCCCTCCGAAATTTCTGGAAAGCCGCGCTAAACCTTCCAAAATGAGGCTGCATTTATTTTCATTAGCTAAATAACTTGACATGGTTGCCGTTAGCTGTAGTCATAGGCGGGATTCCCCTGTAGAAGTTTCTTTCCCTTTGAAAGACTGTGCAGGCAGGGAAAATGGGGAAATTTTCCAGACACACGATAGTTTTCTTTCTTCATTAAAAATATCGTTTGAAATTAGAAGTGACAATCGAATTTTGAATTTTTTTTTTATCATTTTCGCTTTATATTTCTCAACGATAATGTATATTATTTTTTTAAATCTGTATTTTAAAATCTTAAACAAGAGTAGTTGTTTTTTTTCCTACCATTTATAAAAATTATGTTAAATCCCTTGCTTGTAAAGATATAAATTCTTTTACGATATAGTTTTTTTCTGTTATATTTTAAACTTTTACAAGAAAGCAGTTGGTAAATGAATATAAACTTTAGTTATAAATTGTGATTTTATGCTCATGGAAATAGTTTTCATACAATTTTTCATGAAATAATGTTATAATGATGCTGAGTGGGAATAGAACATTCTAATAAATATTTTATTGTGCCATTTAGTTATTTATATACTGTAATATAGTACATAAATATAGAAAATAAATCGTCAATAATATATCGAAGGCTTTGATTTTTCTTCTAGTAATATTTGTTTTATTTTAAAATAAGAGTTTTATTGTGAGTACTTAGAACAAGAATGCTTTCCATTAATTTTCTTCTCTTTGGATATTATATTATGTAAAACGCACTCCAACTATAGAAATCGTTATATTCCTTATTTTCAATATATGATTACAAGTTTTCAGATTTATAAATCACTAGGTTATAGGCAACAATTATTTTTTTGTGAAAAAAATATGATGCAATCTAGGAGGAATGATTCATAACAGTAAGTGTAAAGGTATAAAAATAGATATTTCTTCTAATGAATTATATCTATTTTATTTTTAATTTTAGAGACCGTCATTTTTGACAATATATCATGGAAAAAACTCTTAAGTTTCAGAATTGGTGATTTGTCTTTAAGTTCATTGGTACTGCTAAATATCTCGTTGTTTTCTGTGGTATATTTGAAAATTTTGATTAAATGAACTTGTATTTGTAAAAGTTTCAAATAACTTTAAAAACTCAAGAAAAGAATTTATTTTTGCTGTCAATTTTAATTAAACTAAACTACGTTATGGAAGCTTAATATTAAAATTGTGTTAATACATAAAAATTTAACCCATATATATGGATCTAAAACTTATATATAAAAAAAGTGCAAATAAAATAAAGTGTTTGGTAATAAATTTTATATGCTAAGATCGATAGGGATACATTTTACGTATGATTTTTTTCTGTGTAAAACTATTATCGACAGTTGTTACTTACCTACAAATTTATTATTTCATTATATACCACAAAAAATAAAATAGAACCGAAAAAAAAATCATTACGTCATGTAGTAGTCATTTGTAATCGAAAATTTATCGTCTGAGCGATCAATTATAGAGTTCTTTTTGTGTTCGAGGACAATGGGTTGAAATCGATGAACTTTGGCTACTTCTATTTGATTGTTCCATAGAATTGGCGATCTTTTATCACCGGAAAACCTTGGGCGTTCCCTTTTGAATCCCTATAGTTGCATGGAGGATCATTGGGAAAGTTACAATATTCACGAAATATTTTACAAAATTGCATTTGTATGTCTAGTAACTTTGGCGACAATATTTTAACAATTGACTTTATCAATAGAGAATGTTTAAAAAGCGTTTATCTTAAAATGATTATGAATTGAAAAGATTTCTTTTTACACACAATACTTAGGAAACAATTTTTTACACGTATTTTTAGCAAAATTGTTTGCAGATGCAGTCAAACGTCGAGTTTAAAAGGAAAGTAGAAGAAGTTTAAAATTGGATAGTTTCCTTTAACGTATGGCTTTCTAAAATGTAATAATTTCGTATTATCGAAGAATTTAATGTATTGATGTAATGAGGTTTGATAGTATATTGTAAATGTTATTTTTATTATATTAAAAGCGATATCTGTTTATTATATCAGCTGAGTAAGATGAGAAGTTAATGTAATTCATCTTAAAAGACTAATTAAACTATAGGAGAAATAACGACCTCTGGTGGTGAAAATAGTAAAATCTTCTTAGTCATGTATACGTAATTTTTCATAGCATTTCAAAGGTATAATAGTTATCACATGTTGTAACATAAAAATGTTTGTAATTAAATCACAAAACATTTTATTGACGATTATGATATAACATAACATAGTTTAAGATTAACATAATCTTAAATAATTTTAATTAAGAATAAATAAATGTTATTATAATAGTTATTTAATATTAAAGTTGGGACTCTTCTCATCCAGATTTCAATTCCTTTCCGATCAACAGCGCTTTGGGAAAACCGAAAATACATTCGCTGCAGAAATTAATAACTATCATTTAAAAATAAAAGTTACACTGTTAGAATGTAGAATGGAGGATAATCTGCTGCCTAACTGTCTTCTTTCTTAATTCTTATGATTACACAAGAAAGACAACATTAAAAAGAAGAAGAATCGCCTCTTCCCGTTCTTGAAGCGAGCAAAATTCCGGTATGGTTACATCATGACATAACTACTTTATAATGGATAGTGAGTCTTTACTTTTAAATCAACCAGAGACATACATCTAATTATAATCTAAACATAAACTTCATCCGATTTCTTGTAGCTGTTACTATTTCAACCCCGAA
The DNA here is from genome assembly GCA_026290005.1 of Latrodectus geometricus. NCBI lineage: Eukaryota > Metazoa > Arthropoda > Arachnida > Araneae > Theridiidae > Latrodectus > Latrodectus geometricus. The sequence goes on from JAPDSC010147423.1 coordinate 42,331, forward strand.
CAAAAATTTATGGGTCACATCAAATAAGAATTTTATTAATGTTGATGTAGAATGCCTGGGTAAGATTGCCTGCTCGGACGTTGATTTCCTTTCACGATTTGGGTTTAAAATTATGTGGCGGTTGGCTGTGTTAACGATTTCTTGCCGGTAAAAAATAGGATGTAAGAAATTTTTTAAAATAAACAAGACAGCCTTCATTGATGGATGGTAAAAAGCACGTGAAAAATATAATATATATATATATGGTTATAAAAAATATAATTTTTTATGTTTAAAGTCCAGTGAACTCATTTTTTTTTAAATATTTTTATTAAGAGTTGATTTAGCTACTGTGGTAAAATTTCCTGAAACTGTCACTTTATCCACCGCCAGAGGGCTGACGCATCAATCAATTTCGAACCCTTAACGTATAGTAACTAATATTGATTTGCAAAACGAGGATCTGATTTCTTTTCATTTTTATTTTATTTTATGTTTCTCGAGGGAAGATTCATCCATTTTCCTGCTTAAAAATCAATAAATGGCTCAAGGAACACTTCTCGTTTTATTATTATGTTCTAGCCTATTTTTCGAAAGGAATCGTGATGACCGTATCTAGCACTTTCCAGGTTTAGAAACCGTGAACTGGCCTCCTGTAAAGTTTTTTTTGTACCAAGATGGTATAGAGACTTTATAAATGCTAGCTTTGGTTACAGCAGCCTGATGCCACAGGGCTGTAACTTATTTTTTGTGTTTCTGATTGATGCTCTGAATAATCAATACTAATGAGACTGCAGAGTGGCAACACGTCGGTGAAGACGATTGGTAATTAACATATTCTGTTGCATCGTTAATCTTTTGCGAGTAAAATAAATTGAAAATCCGCAAAAAATGTTTATATTTCTATGAAAAAGTTTAAAAAATGTTGTCTGTATATTTAAATATCAGAGAAGTAGTATCTAAGAAAACTTTTTTAAAAAAAGTTTTTTTGTTGAACTGAACTTCTTCCAGGTTTCTCTATGGAGATAAAATAAAGGATTGTTTTCATGACGTCATAACTTCCTTCAAGACGTCATAGCTTTATTCACATTTTTCGAAAGCATGGTTTTTTTATTTACTGATTTCATTAATCTAATACATTTAATTAAATGATACATTATTGAAATATTGGTAGAGAGCACCAGTTTATTTATTTATTTAATCTTCATTAACTATACTTATTTGCGATCACACAAAAAAAGACTTTTTTTTTAAATATTTTTACTGAATCTTTAAATTTATTGTGTGTTTTGACGTAAATTGAGTAAATTATGTACAATGTGAACATAAAAGTTTTAATCTTTGATAAAATTCATTCAATGTTATTGGGTAAACATTAGTTGATAAAAATGAATTATCGGCAACAGTTTTAATGTATATAACTAAGAGGATATTTGAAGTTTGTGCGCTATAATGTGACTACTAACAGTGAGACGTAATTAATGTTTTAAAAATTTATTCTTCAGTGTTTATTTATAAAAACAAACATATTCGAATAATTTATAAAACTGTAGGAAAACCTATTTTGAATGATTATTTTATGTAGTTGTAGATAATGCGTGAACTTTATTTTAATAATCTCCTTCATGTGTTATTGTGCTTATAAATGGAAATCACATTAAATGAGCGAGCGCCATCTATTGCAATTAAATAAAAATTATACGTCCCTTAAAGTGATACTTGTATTTTCTTATTGCATTTCTGGTAACTGAAATCACTACATTCATTCTCTTTCTCTCTCTATTGTCTTGTAATTTTAAGTCATAGTTTAGTGACGGAGTCGACATTAGAGGTGAAATCCTCCTAACATACTGATGAAGATAAATAGGGGGCTTTTAGTATCTAATGTGCATAGTTTCTCATAGTTATAGTCTTCTATTGTTTCAAGTACCAAATTTAATATCGTCCAGAAATCCGAAAAAGAAAGGATAATCCTGTTTGTTGGTACTTTATTCTCGTCGTTGGTCTTATAATAGTTGAAGGAAAGGAATATCACTGTTGAAATAATATATGTAATTGCAAAAATAGCTTACTTTATCATTTAGAAATCTCTAAAAGAGATTTCGTATAAAGACTTTATTTATTTAAAAAAAAAAGAATTAAGTGCAATTAAGTTTTTCAAACAATTATGACGTTAAGAGTAAGAAAATCTCTTGACCTCCCACCGGTTGATCGTGATCCCTTTAATACCCACCCCTACATTAGACTGCCCTCATGAAAAGTTTACTTTCGGGTACTCCTTGATTTTTTGACTAATTTTTGACGCCAAGATAGGCGCTAAAATGTTAGTAATAAAATGGCAACCCTAAAATTACGTTAATTAAAGCGCTAAAAATACCGTATTGCCAGAAATTAAATTTTATATTTATTGCTAATTTTTTCGTGAAACCAAGTGGTAACTTAGTTTAAACTTTTCCAATATTTCCTTTTAAAATGACGTTCTGTATCTTTTAGATGTGTAGTACTTGATACTTTGAAAAGTACCATAAAGGGCCATGCTAAGTATAATTTCAAACAATGGATCCATTAAGGGTAGGATTATGACGTGTGCATTCCCAAATCTAATTAGCGAATAAAGCATTGAAGATACAGAGGGAATTTCCAGTTCTGTGTCCTCATAATAGGAAAATTCGACCCCATTTCGCTCCATACAATGATATTTTCCTTCTGTTGACTGCTTTTAATCAATTTTCCCCATGAATAATGTTTTGAGAAGGGAATTCTAATCCATCTTTTCCCTATTTTGAGTGGACCCGTAAATCTATTCATTTCTGCTGCGCTATAAATCTCATAATACTTCCCCCTAGGCAATTACAAGGGGGTTAATCTTATGCGTCGGGGGGAATGAAAAGTTGGAGTAGTTGTTGTTGAATTCATTAACTAATCTAGAAGTTGCAGAGAGAATGCTGAATTATTGTTTGGCATGAATAATTATTCCTGAAAGGGTATATATTTAACATGAATTAGTTGCAATCCAAATATTTTCAAGAGCATTAATTACATGTATTTACCATGAATGACCTTTTCCCTGTGGTTTATACATATATATTTGTTTTTATATTCAGTGAATATACAACTAGGGGTTTGTTAAGAGCTCAGATTTTATATGCATATCTCTAGTAAATAGAAAATTCAACATACAAAAATCAATTTAGTTCTTGTTCAGAATATAATATGTATACAGTTGAAAATTATATACATTATGATTGATATTTTTTCTTATCTATATATTTCTTGATGTAGCTTTCTTTTGCAGTATCATTGTATATTTTGCAATGGTTATTTTCTCTAAAAATTACACTTGTAAATGTGTATGTAAATATTCAGATTAATTTTATATATTTTCTAATTAATTTTTAGCACTTAGATTAATTTTTTACTTACAAATTCATCTATGCATTTTTAATTTCCATTTATTCAGAATAGAAAGGAAGAAAACCATTTTATCTTCCTGATTTTTTTTCCTTGAGATGGATTTGAGATTAAATAGAATCTTTCATACTTTATGTGCGCTTATTCTTTCGTATAGTCAAAATTACCTTAACTCTTTTTAATTCACAATCGTTTTCACACACACATATTCTGTTTTCAAATATTTTTTTTCTTCATATAGTATTAGACTGGAGTATATAAAAACATGCCGAATTCTTCATAAATCTTTCGTAAACTTTAATTTTTTTTTCTACTATGAAATAAATCTTTTATAAAATGTTTCTCTTAGATATGTCCAGATTAGATTTTGTGAATTTAGTTTAGTTTTTCTGGTCTGAAGTTAATATTTTTATTTATTTACATGCTTAAAGTAATATATTTCAAACTTTACAATTTTCTTATAATTCAAACTTATTTTAATTGCATTTGGATAAAACTTTTTGTTTTAGATTAATTTTTCATTTAAGTAATTTAAGATTTTTGGTATTCAGATTTCTTTTTGTTTGATTGATATAAGTTTTCCTTTCTTTCAGATTGCATTTTCCTACATTATTTAAATTTCTCATAAGTTCAAAACAATATCAACTGTATTCAATTAAATTCCTCATGTATATAAAGTTACTTTCAAATATTTCATGCACTGTTATAAATCTTTTATGTTTTTAGTTTCATTTTTTATGTCTTCAAATTAATTTTCCTTTGCGTGTGTGTATACTTTACACTTAATTTTTCACGAAATCAAGTTAAATTCATAATTCCACATTGAAGTTTTTTTATTCAATTTAAATTTTATGTAATCAATATAATTTTTCTAATATTTTAGAATGATACCCTATATTTTAACTGTTTAAAATGAAATTTTCGTTATTTTCAATTCATCTGTTTAAACTCAGTACCAAATATATATTTCTGCATACAAATAAATTTATTTTATGTACATAATCTTATGTATTTATAAATTCAGATTAATTTCTTTTAAAAATGAATGCTTCTTGTACCTGCAGTGTTATTTTTCGCGATTTCAAATTATTATTTTATGTATTCGGGTTAATTCTGTGTGGTAAATTGTTTTCGTGATGTAACATATTTAAATAAATCTTTCATTTACTTAAAAATGATCATATTGATTTATTTTTTCACAGAATCATTCTAGTTTTTCTTTTTTTTAAAATTAACAAATCATATGCTTTTAAATTAAAAAAATTTTAGAATAATTTTAAATAAATTCATTTTAATATACTCATCGCAGAGGTTCCACATATTCAAATAAATATTTGATAAATTCTAACCTGATCAATTTTTCCTGCTCTCATAATTAATATTTAATGTTTTAAGTTTTCTAATTTTTAAAAACTAATTTTACATACTTGATATTAATGTTTTATACACATTTTTAAATTTTTATGTATACAAATTTTCTATGTTGAGTGCAAAATTGTTTTCACTACTAGTGTCTCGAGATAAAGCCCTGAAATTCGGCTCCGGAAGGAAATTCTAACGCATGCGCACTTGAAGAAAATTGTGGCAATAATTTGGCGGTATACAATGTGAATATTGTGTAGTTTTAGGAGCCCTATTTTTTTAATTATGGCGCCAAGTTTTTGGGCTGTATCTGGAGACGCTAGTATATTTCTTAGGTCTCAATCTAATTGAAATGAAGCTCATTAGCCCATTGGGTAATTTATCTCTTTCCTGTTATTTCTTGTGTGCTAGCGAAAAACTATTAAATAAATATTAGACAAAATCTGATACACATTGCGCATGCGTTAGAATTCTCATCTGGAGCCGACTAGCGCGGCTCTATCTCGAGACACTAGTGTTTTCACTAACTGAAGTTTTTGTTGTATGAATTTCAAATTAAAAAGATAAATGAAAACTACTTTATTTGGCAATTAAAATATATTATAATGTAAATTACATTTTCCGGATTTAATCCTTTATTGTGTTTTCTGTTTTACTGTTTTGTGTACATAAAATATTTAATTTATTTTCGTTGTTATTAGACTTATTATTTAAATACAATTATTGAAAATTGCTATGCTTATTAAATTATATAAAGTAAACAACAACTGCGTAAATTTTCTATTGGATATTTAATACATCATTTATTATTGGAGCGGTACTTATTTTAAATGTAATCCTCTTTTGGCATAGTTATTAATTCTATTCAAAAAATGCCATTCAAATATTATTTCCTTTCGAATGGTCCTTATTCGTCTTAATGCCTTTGTTTGGATTTGAAACGCGGGTTCATTTGATGGAGATTATTTTTTTCTTATTTCAATTCCAATGCATTTTAATTTAATGGTCTTTTCTAACCCGATATTCGGCAATTACTGTATCTTAGATACTCTTTGGAATGAGTGGGAGGCTTTGTTGCCACGGATTTTAATGAAGTTCTGCCGTTTAGTTATTCGAGTGAAAGGAATTCTCATGACGTCATATATGAAGTCGTAAAATTATTCATTCCAGTTAAGTAGTTTAGTTACTGGTTTAGCGTCTGTAATTCATATTATAAATGGAATGCGATCATTAATATTTTGTTACAATGTTGCTTTTTTTAGAACTTTTTTCAGTCGTTAAAAAATTTATGAGTGATTTTTTAGCCTATAATAAAACTCAGATTTATTTTTTGCTCCTATTCATTTTTATTAAACTATGTGCATTGATTAAAAACTGTAAAACAATTATTTTTTACTCTTAACTAATCTTTCAATGATGTACTTCAAATTGTTATTCTAGTGTGACTTACTAAATTAACCTTAATGGTACAATAGTCCTTATGAGGGTCAGTGCCCATACTTGTTTTCACAACTGGGGGCCCTGTGGTGTGAACAATATGCCCAGTTAGTTGGTCAGCCTTACGCAAAACCCCCAGTGTTCAGTTCTCAAGCATGCTTGGTACTCAGTTTTATTGACCTACTGAAGTGGTTGAAGACTAAGTCAACACAGCCCAGCCCGGGGATCGAACCCCAGACCTCTACTATTAAGCCTCTTTATTATGAATTAGAAGTGTAAATATTGTTATGTTTTTCGTAGCAAATGTTTGGATACGAAACCTAAGAACTAAAAATTGTTTTGATTGATTCATGTTATGTTGTTTAATAAAAACTTTTAGGACTTCAGTGTTGTTGCACCAGCATACTTCCTTGCACCTATATCAGAGTTGGGCTGTACTAGTTACTGGAATCATCCGGATAAAAGTCTTCGTAATTTAAAAACAAGGATCAAGCCGAAACAATATTTGACCTGTCTCCAGAAGTATCATTTCACATGGAGGACATTGCGACCACGACCTAATCAACATGCCTTAACCGATTTTAATGAACACAACGGTTAAGCCGAAATTCGAACTTACTACCTTCCCATAGTGTGAACGACATCCTAACCAACCAAGTCACCAAATCTCTTAGTATTGTATTGTGCGAAAGGGAAGGTTGCGAATTCAATACTGGTAGCCATTAAGCAACAAGTCCCGAATATTATGCCTCTTCTTTGGCGTGTATGTCGTCGGAATGGATGCGAGTTTTCCTGGTTTCTTTTTTTTGTGTTATGTGAATATGGCCCCACTGTTCTTGAAAATTCTTTCCGGAAGGCAATAATTCAGGATAAATGCTTTAAACTTTTCTGATAGTAATTATAATTTTGGGATAAATGGTTTAAAATTTTAGCTATTCGCTATGTGGCACATATATGCAGTCTAAAAATACTCATGAGTAAGTTTTAGGATGGCAACACCAAATTTCTTAAAAGCCTAATATTGATGATATATTGTCCTTTAAATTAACGATCTCTAAATTTACTAATCCACCATAAATATGAAATTAATAATAAAAAGGAGTAGTTTCAATTGTTAATATTTCCCTTTATTTGACGATGTCATTATTCTCACTCATGGTATGTCATTCTCGTTACCTAT
>JAPDSC010147423.1:59131-101456 GCA_026290005.1 Latrodectus geometricus
CGTTTATGGAAGCAAGGGTCAATACCGTTAGTTCAGTTTATTAGCTTCATTTATTGCTTCCATTATTTGCTTCGGCGAGTTTCGAGCCGAAAACATGAAGATTCTACGCTGACGTGCACCAAATTTGCCACTCTAAAACAAATCATTCATTTCAAAGTTTTTTTTTTATAATTATTTATTTCAATTATTTTTCAGAAAGACATTTCTAAATAATTTTCATTCACTTTTTTAAATTAGAATAAATTCTCTCCCTCTCTCACATACACACAATTTCTCTCTCTAATTTATTTCAAAACTAAAAAGTTGAATTTTCAAAAGAAGAGAAAGTAATAAACTCATTTACAATATAATAAGGGTAAATAAATTTAAGAGTGTAAAAATGTTAAGATGAAGATAGTAACTGTTGATGCCAACTTATGAATTAAATTAAATTAATGAATTAATATCAGAAAAACTGTATTATCATCAAATGTCATCCATTACAAGCTTAAAAATGTATTTGAACTTGAGTGGTTTGAATATAAAGTATTTCTTTAACAATTGAAAATTCAAACAAGATATAAATGAAGAGTCTATGAACTGATAGTAGGATTTGAATAAGAACAAAAATAAATCATATAAAACGAAAAGGACATAATTTTGCAGCTTGATGGATGATTAAGACGTCACTTCAGACTCGATTATAGACAGCTTGTTAATATTATTCCTTCCGGAATCGAGTGTACATGCTTCTGGGGTGTATTTATGTCCCATGCATTAGCTACACATATTTTTAGATTTTATAAATTAGATGATATGCGTCTTTCCAGCATGTCCCAAGCATTTTTCTTTGGGGTTTAAGGTCTGGGGTTTTCAGTGGCCAGGGAAAGTGTTGGATATCAGACTGATGTTCAATGAGGCAGTTTTTATCACTTCCGTTGCATTGTCCGTCATGAAGTATCCACCACCATCAAAAAGACAGTATTTCAAGTTGCATTTGGTCAGCCAGTTATGTAAGTATTTTATAACTGTTTGTTTGCCCTTGAAGAAAACTAGGACACCACTTCCATCCCAGCAGGACATGAACCATATCATGACACCCCCGTGGCTGCAATGGCCTTGTTGTTTTGGGCTTTCATTCTCATTATTGGGGAAGTATTGATTTCGAATCCCGACCCAAACAAAGAGCCGATGCGTTCGCTAATGCGGCTGGAAAATGTTAAATATATCGTAGTCGCAATGTCTTCCATGTGAAATGATACCTCTGGGGTGAAAGGCCAAATGTTATTGAGTCATCTACTTGGTCCTTGCTTCTAAATTACGACAGACACCCCCCCTCCGTCTGCTTCTAGCTAAGTGGTAGAGCCTATTAAAGGCTAGGTACAAGGAAACATGCTGGTGCAACAACAACATTACACTCTCACCAAACCGTTGCATAATGCGAGCAAGTCAAGGTCCTTAAATGTTGAATGTCTTCCTTCACAACAACACTGCTAACGAATGTTTTCATTGCGGGCAGACACGAATGTTTTTTCCACAGGCTCCCGTTTACGTATCCCTGTCTTCTACAATACTCTGCTCATAGTTCGAGTTGAAATCTGTTGGGAAAATCCATGGTTGATAAATGTTGCCATTTGAAGCTTAATAAAGTAACTATTCAACCGTACAATTCGTTGAAAATGGCGCCAAATACTCTTGGAAAATTGTGCTTATATCACTTACTTCAATTACTATTCGAACTTGTGATATAGTTTGAGATACCTTGATACCATTTGAAACCCAATGAGATTTGCTGTCTTCAAAATCAAGGCCCCTGCTGGGCACCAACAATAATCTTTACCTCAATCGGTGAAAGAAAAATAAATAATATTTACCATTTTACTTTATTTAGCATTAAATAATTACATACTATTTATGCTAGCATTCTAATGACATTCAATTCTACTTTATAAAAAATTTCCTTTTTCCATCATCCCTTGCAAGGATTAAAATAAAAAAAAATCAAAGATTTCTTATTCATTCACCCTAAGTATAATAAGTGTCACTTTCAACTGTCAATCTTTTATGATAACAGATTACATTTGTTCACTCATGTGTATTATATATAGAGAGAGGAAAAAAAATTGATTCATGTTATAAAAGTAATTTCCATTTTCACCGTTAGAGGTCACTACCTAGAATTATATTACAGAAAGCAAACAAAACTGCCAATCATCTTGTAGATAAACTTAAAAAAACGCTTAAAAAAACGCAGATGAATCTTTTATTCTCTCGATTTCAGTTATATCGTCTTCAAAAAATTTTTTTATACTCTTCGAAATCCATTATTAATCGCCATTTTTTTCCAGGAAGGAAACAATCGCTTACTTTTTATTTGTATGTGCTTTTGATAACTTGCAAAAAATAATTTATATTTTAAAATTCTCTTGAATTTACACGTGCTTCAAATAATAAAATATTAAAAAAATCAATATCCTTGAGCTGCATATTAATAATTTTTTTATATCTGTAGGAGTTTCAGAAAAAAAAAAAAAACAGAACTTTTCAAGGAAATCTTTTCAGAATTATTTTTAACATTTCAATCGTAAAACGAAACAGATGGAAAAAATCTTTCTATTTTTTTCTTGTTCAAAGAAATATGTAATTTATTCTTAAAATCAGAAAAAAAGATTTGCATTTGATTCTTTTTTTTCCTCCTTTAAGAATAATTTTTTTGTGTTGAATATTTTTTTTTTGTTTCTAAAATGGATTTGTATGATATTGGGATTAATGTATTTTTTGCGTGTTATTTGTTAAAACTTCAACTTAAAATTTCTTAATACTATGTTTACTCATTTCATATAATTCATATTTTTAATGATTATTAAAGAGTGGATTTAGAATGGCTTTATCTGATACAAATATAAAACAAGTTTTATATGTTTATTTTTCAAAATGGTTTTTTTATTCTTCCTTTTTTATTGATAATAATTCAGACACAGGGAATGATTTTTTTTAATTCACAAAAATATTTGATCGTAATGATGAATTCGTAGAAAAAAAATCAAAAAAATCTCCTTCGTATATTTTAAAAGTAGTTCCCAATTTTACCATTAGAGGTCGCTATTTGAAAATGATATTACAGATACACTACAATAGAGAAAATATTTTTGTGACATGTTTTACGTAAAATAATGCTTAGTTTTTCTATTTTCGAAATTTAAATTAACTATAATTATAATAAGCCATATATAATATATTATCTACTGATAATTACAAACACCGTGACATTCGCTATTGAAAGCTTAAGAAAGGAGAGATTTTGTGAAGTTTTATGACATCCAAAGCATTTTATCTTTCAAATAAGCTTTTCATAAACATTAAGTTAAAGTCATCTATCAGAAAGGAGAAATCCCTGAAAATTTTCAAGCACCAACTCTGACAAATATGCAAGTTGGAAACAGAAAAAGAATGTGTTTTAGAGACAATGGATTTGAACTTACGATTTTTGACTCCGAAGAACGCGATTATGCAACTTTAATCCAAGCAGAACCCAAAAGTATAAGGTTTGCATTTTTCTGTGTATCAAACTATCCATTTGGGGTTACAGTGCTTAATTTGGTTTGTTTATGCCTCAACAGTAATTTTCCTGCGAATGAGGCCTAATTAAAACGGGAATTACAGCTTTAAGTAAATTTCAAACCACTATGAACATCGATGTCCAAGGCAGGACTCGAACCCATGAACTGTTGTATCGAAGGCCAAAAAACCATTTGGTTGTTTGCATAGCTTTTATGTTATTGAGAAGATAGGAATAAATTAATATAAAATGTAAAAGATGAGTGATACCACCAAAAGCTTGCAATATAAGCAAAATCCTTCTCTGTGTTCATCGAATTTTAGTCCGGTTCTTAACTAAACGCGGTTGCGTGAATTGTGATGAAAATCGAGATGTTTGTCTCTGTCTTACTCAAACACATAAAATGTTTCATTTCAGAATTTTTAATACAGTGATATAATTAATTTAAATCGTAATTTGGGCTAATACGAACTCTGTAAGTTTGCTTTGGTCACAGTGCGCACTTATTTAGAATTTTGTTCACTTCAATAATAGAGACGCGTGGTTGTTTTCTTCTTCTTAGAATTCATCTATCCATGGGAATAGAGATAGAATATGTGCTTTATCAGATACCTTCCCTTTTATATTTCTACACAGCTTTAAAATAATAAATGGTATTTAGTATTTAATTTTTTGGATAAAGTATTGTTTTTGCTCACTGCAGCAAACTTGTTTTCGATTTTCCTTACATGCCGCTGATTGAAGTGCTTCGAACGACGATGAAAGGAGTCTTGATTTCATAATTTAATAACTTTCTAACTAAAAGAAATTTTCAAGCGTTCCGCTCGTCAATCGATTTGTTTTTAGTTTATCTATACGTGAAATGTTATTTCGTGGTGCAAAACAATATTTTGAACAAAGCTAAAAAAAAAGGGTAAGATAAAAGCTTTTCCGTAAACTAATTAAATGTTTTTCATTAAGATTTGCTGCTCGGGAAACCTGTCGGACTTGAAACGCTCGCGTTATTGTGAAAAAATAAAAGCATGATAAAAATATGCTTAAAAGTAAAGGGAGTGTAAGAATTCAATTTTTCCAAATGACAAGCTGCTAAACATAGCCAATTATCTCATAATTTTAATCTACGATTAATAAGAAGGTTGACACTTGAGTTGTTACACCAAACTTAACACACCTCGCCAAATTAACATAAAATCTGAGAAGTTATCGCCAAATTATCGTGACATTTTTATGACAATCAATAGATAATAAATACCTTCAGCAGTGGCTCATACCCTTATACAACCTAAAAATATGCGAAAAGCAATTTTTACATGAAAATAAGTCATTTTAGTTTTGATGCCATAGCAGTTATGTAGCAAACACAAATATTTACAATTCCTCATAAATTATTTTATAAAAGCACGATGAGAATTTAATGAAAAAAAATGGAGCCAAGAATTTCGTTTCGATAAGAACCACTCTATTTTCACAAAAACAATTTAAGAAGACATTTTTTTATAAGTGCTCATATACACTCTCAGTTTTTCTTACCATCACACGTTTTTATCTTATATGTGATAAATGTATTCGACCCTTTTAATAGCGCCATTTATTTTAACTAATTTCCGACCTAAAACGGAGCTTATATTTTTTTCCCCTACTTGCTATTTTTTCCCCTTGAGAAGCAAGAGTGTCCCCATTAGTCAAAATGCCACCGTTCCAGTGGCCGTTAACGGTATCGGAAATTATTTTCTGTTTTTTGCTGTCTCATATTTGTGGCTTCCCATTTCCCTTGTATGCCGATATTGTAACAGAAAGCTTAGTATCCCGCTGGGTGCAGGCCTGACTTTGTTTTAGTCGCTCACCCCCACAGATAAATGAAATGCACTTAGATTTGTATGTTATTTGCTGATGCTGTACAAGATGATTGGAGCAAAGTGGTTTTTCTTTTTTTTATCCTTACATCTGCAACTGTTATGAATTTATCATTCGTGCAATATCGTTATTAAGCTTTTGAAAATATTTTTGCCATTAATTTGTTCTTAAAACTTTAAGAACTAATATCTTATTGTTATTTTTGGAATAATTTCATAGAAAAAAAGTTACTGATTATAGTTTTGTAAATTGCGCTGCATTTATGCGCCAGAAATATTAAATTGTTTTAAGATTCGAATCATAAAATATTTATAATAGAAAGCAGAGTCCATTATTTAAATGTCTAAATCATATTTGACTTAGTAACTAGGATCATTATCCTGTTGGAAAATTTAATTCCTGATAAAAAGCACGTGTTCTGAATTATTAGGATGAAATCTTATTTAAATTTACTGACAGAAAACTCGTTTTTATATTTCTATCCAAAACATTTAATTAGGCGTTGATTTAAAGGCTTTTAACGCAGCTATTTGAATCAGACAAGTTACTTACTTCTACATAGTTCCACAAAAATAAAACTTGTAAAACGAGAAATAAATTTCGCTTTTCTAAAATTCCAAGAAAACTTAAAGGGGGAATAAAATATCATGGGATATAGTGAAATAAAATATCAAATATTATAGTGAACAAAGAACATCTACACAGAAAAAATTCTTGGTCAGGCCATCTGGAACAAGACCTAGGGTCGGACTCAATCTTAGATGGGCCGACTGCCTCGAGAGGGATCTTGCTGGTTTAAGAGTGATCAATTGGAAGATCATGACCAAAAATCGATAGACCTAGAAGAAAATTTGGTTGAGATTTATGGTACGGTCACCTTTGGCGCGATTTTTCCACATTTGGCGATAAATAACATTTTCTGGCAAGCCAACCAATTCCGATCAATCGCAGATAAGGAATTCCGATTTTTCAATATTCTGTTTATATTTTAGACCTCGCTTGTGCAAAGTGGCGAGATTTTTGGCGGCTTTTTGAAACAGTCGCCAAGGGTTACTGTAAATTTGTACCGAAAGTTGTTAAAAAGGCCATGTCCCACCTAAAGCTGTCATGTCATTGAGGAAAAAAGTAAAAGAAAAAAAAGTAATACAAGAATTAAACATAAATCTCTGTTTTGGTCTCTTAGGATAATATCGTATCATATTTAACATCAAACGTAAAATCGATTATATTAATTTTATCGATATTATTAATTTTTATCGATATTATTAATTATATTATTATATTTTACGATATTATTAATCTCTCAATTGTTGGTGGTTCAAATTGTCATGGTGGGCCGTAGGAGTTTGCCCCAAAGCTATTCGTGGGTGTAATTAGCCTATAATCTTTGGTATAAAGCTTTAAATCTATATGCAATGACATCAATATTGTAAACAATAAATCTACTCAAAAATTACTATTGTGTTGCTTGGTTGTGTTAAGATTAGTTTTTTGACATGTAATTAGAAAAATTTTACTTCAAAAACATGGAAAAAAAAACATTAAAAGGAAAGGCATAAATGAGACTTCTGATTAATATTTCTTATCGCTTTCAAATTAAGATACATTTTTTTCTGGGTGCAAAAACCACTAAATTAATATGGTGAAAATGCGCTTTAGGTCCCCTACTCTGCCAACTTGGCGAAAGTGTGCTGTTTGTCCCGTACTTGGCGGGTTTTCAAAAACGTTGTTGCCATGCCGATAATGGAATACGATTTTTAACGGTTTTAAGCAAATTAGCAACCAATGAAAATGACCGATTTTTTAAACTGAAACTAATTAACGACCAATGAAAATGCTAAAAGAAAAAAACCAATTAATGAGCATGCGCGAAAAAGCACAAATTATTTCCTCCAGAGGTTACCATAAAGAGCTCATTAGGTATAAAAACGTCCGGTTTACCACGCTTGGTGCATTTTTCGCCAAGTTGGCAGAGTAGGGGACCTAAAGCGCAGATTAACGATTAATATTTGATATACCGATAATTATTTGATAGTGTAGTAGACAACACAAATTTAGACATTCCCTCCGATGGTGACGTCAGTATTCCCATGATTCGCAGTTGTCATATAGCTTTAATTTTATATGTAGCCTTGGTGAGCAAGATTTTCTCTATTTCGACTTGTGATGCACTGTCTATGAAAAATTTTTATTGGTTTCTTCACTATGTCAAAATACTAATACTGAGCATTAAATTATTTAAATTCCAATAAATTATTTTTTTTACCCGACACACATAAAAAAATTGCATAGTTGCTCAAACAAACTCAGTAATGAAAGCAATCCATTTAAAAAAAAGAAAGAAAGAAAGGAAAATCCTCTGAATCAGACGTATAAAACCAATCACAAGAAAGCGCTTTTTCGGTGTGCTGTAAAATGGTAGAAAACAAATGAAAAACATTATCTTTAGCTTGCTGTTTTGTCAAATAAAGTATCTTTCCTGTTTTAAAAGGTCTATTTATAATGAGGTTTTTTTCTTCTCTTTTTGAAATATTTATGAGTGAGAAAAATTTTTAAAAAACTTTGAAAAATATTATTTGAATCATTGTATTCCAGGCTATTTAAATTAATTTAGTTTTATTCTCTAAACATGTAAGAACAGAAAAAGTAAATGAAAACAATGTCATTCTATAAATTGAATTTTGTCTACGAAAAATATATTAAATTGGCCATAAACTTTTTTAATGTCAGATTTGTATTTTTATATTCTAATCTGCCTTTCAACTTTCTATTTGTGTGGGATCTTGGTAATTGAGAATTTTTTCACAAAATAAATAACTATTAACAAGGCATTTATTAATGAATGAATTAATTAATCAAATATTAAATATTTTGTAAAAAATCATTTTATGCATTTCAGAGATAAGAATTTTATCTATTTATATATCTTTTTAAATTATTCGGATAATGGTTTTATTTATTTGATTAAAAAAAAACTTACTCTTTGAATCATTAACAGCCATGTTTGTAAAATATTTTGAAATAATTATCATCATTAAGGAAACTTTGAATATCATCTTAAAAATTTAAAGACATTAACGTTTTGAAAATGTTGCCAACTTTTTCAGTTTTGCTAATAATGTTAGCTCTGATACATTCAAAATCGTCTGCTGGAAAAAAGTCTGAATCGAATCGAATAATTTAGAATTCGATGGCACGCATTCCTAACTCGAAATGTTTTGTAACAACCAAACCACGTCGAGAATTTCTAAAATTTTCTTGCTTATACCCTTGGGTATCATTCGTAATTGCCTAACATCAGCGATATATATATTTATTTTTTTGTGTTGTCTTCATTTCTTTGCTTGCGCTGCGCTATTTGCTGAGCCTGATGACAATTTTTAGTTTCAGTAATGTCGTTTGCTTTTTTCAGAGCATGATATGAGGAAAAGAGTACTTACGTTTCCAGATTTGTTGAGAACATATTCTCATTCATTTTTAATGAGTTTTCTTTCTACTAATGAAACGAAAGAATGTCTTCCGCTAAAGTATTTACTTCATTTTCCATTTAATATGTTTTTCTATCCATTTAATATGTTTCTGCTAGATTGTAGTAATTTCTTAAATTGTTTGTTGAAAAAAGATTTTTTTCGAGTATGTTTTTGTAAATATACTATGTATATATGTTCTTTTAAACAATAGTTTATAATTTTTATTAACTTATTTTATATAAACATGATAAATTAAAAAATTGTAAATGTCGAAAATTCTGTTTGTGAAGTTTTCTTAAAAGTGAGAACCTACTTTAAAAATAAATTTTATTGAAAACGGAGTGTTGCCTCATTATATTTAAATAAGTTATGCCGAGAAAGTATTCTAATCTTTTTTTCTATTAATTTATTTCTTGCTAACTACCTTATATCTTTAAGTTCTTTTATAATTAATCTGATTAAAAATTAAATGGATTTGTTCATTACTATAAATTATGACCAATTATTAAAAATTTTTAAACTTTGAATTAACTGTGTTGTAAGATACGATATACAAAAATAAAAAAGTGTGAAACAATTACATATCTCTAAATACACCATTGAATTTTAGATTTTAAAATTTTTGTGCTAATACTTATTTATCATTTGTTTTTCAAAATAATTTTTTGATATATTCGAAACAATTTTGTTTACCAGTTTATTCTATACCATCGCCGCAATGGTGATAGGATTTTCGAAAATATGTCGTCGTAAGCTTGGCGAATTGGAAGTAAATCAGGCCCACGGGCTTCCAGTTGGCGATCACGGATATAGAACATCGATAACTAGCAGATGCTGTCGGTTTTCATCGTTTCCTGTGTTCTGCTATAGTTCCCAAGGTAGCTTAATTAGATTTGTTCTTTGGTTTTTAGGAAACTAGGTATTTTGCTTTGAGCTACTGGTCTTAACACTTTGTCAGTAAACATTTAATAAAAGTTTTTTGTTTCTGGCAGGAAGTATTAACAATTATTAAAGAATTTTGTTTTGATCAAAATTTAATACTTCCCCAAAAATTTTTTGCGTTATTCTTTTCAGTTTTAATTATACAGATTGTTTTTTTTTTTTTCTCCCAAATTTTTACTTTAAATTTCAAAATTTAATAGTGCATTGTTCATAAAAATAATTACATTTTTCTTTTGCTTAAAAAATTATTTTTCGTACATGCCATTTAAAATTTAATAATATTCAGTGATATTCTCTTTTTATTTTTCTTTCAAAATTTAATGATTTTTCAAAGAACTTTTTCATAGAATTTTTTTTCCCATTCATAATGCGAGAGAGTTCATTTTTTTTTCTTCCATTTATTTATTTATCCATGTTTTATAATTTTAATAATTTTGATAGCAAATGCTTATGTTACAAATATTTTCCGCATTGATTAATGTAGTCAAATTGTTATTATTATTTTCCATTCAAAATTTAATAATTTTAAAAAATGTAGCTTATGTAGAAACATTATTCTACTTTGATTATTCACACACAAAAAAAAAGTTCTTTTTTTTCCTCTTTACTTTTAAAATTTCATCATTTTTCATAGCGCTTTTGATAAATTAATATTCTTTTGATTCCGTCAACTATAAAAAAAATTCATTTTTTCTTTTTTTTTCTTTTTTTTTAAAAAGTGCGTCAAAATTTCTTTTTTTAACAAATTTTAATATCTGGTATTGTTTGTAATAATTTTTATTGCCCTGTAAAGTTTTTAAAGGCAAAAAATAATAATTTAATAAAAAAGTATTTAAATTGTAGAATTTTATTTAAATTTTCCATGAAAAGGAAAAGTGAATGTTATTCAAAATATATTAAATCACCGAAAGATTCGTAATAATTTTAAATATAATCATTTAAATGCAAAAAATTGAGGTATTTCTAATCGTTATATTTCTGAGGAAAAGTAAAAAAAATTATTGGTTTTTCTCAATTATAAATGAGTTTACTGGTAGATGTAATTTTTTTTATTTACTTTTTACAAAGTTTACTTACTGATTTCTCCCGTTTCTAGACAGTCTTTATGGATGCATTCCCCCAATTATAAGAAATATTTGTTCTTTTCACAAATTCAGTATATTTTGAAGTGTTAAAAAATTTAAATATATTGTTCTAAGCTTTCAGATTTTGAACTCAAAAATTCACATGTATGCTAAAAAGATCTCATCTAGATGTTCAAATTAAAGTATTTAATTCTAATGAATTCAATTTATTTCATTTGTTCTACATAATTGCTTCTGATACGATTGAATCCTTGTGGTCGATCCAGGCTGATTTTGAGGAACATACACTGCCTCTTTATAAAATAAAATAATAAATCAAAGATGTTGATATATTTATTTCAGAATTTTCTAATAAGTATGCAAATTTCACTAGAGAATGGATTAATAAATGTGGAAAATAAATGAGTTAACTAATTAAAAAGAAACCGTTAACATATTTCAGTCCTTTGCTTTATTAAAACAACGATAATTAATAATTTTAACTTTAATTAATGTACATTTTTCACAGCTAGTAAAAGTGGCCTTTGTTTGTTATTTGTAATTTAAAACTATCTTTGTTTTGGTTAGCGCAATTTCATTGTTTTTATTACTGTCTAACTTCATTAAAGTGAAATATATATGTTTTTATTTTTATAATAATGGCGAAACTATTTTAACAACGGAAATTATTCTAAATGGTTTTAAAACAATATTAAACAAAAAGAAGTCATAAAGCATAGCAAATGTTGAAATGCATCAAAAAGCAAAACTAATTTAAGAAAAATAATGGCTCTAATTTCCGGTGTTTTTTTCATAGTGTAATTTAAACGGTATGCATTTTATTCCTAGCATTGCCCCCAATTTACTTTATGAGGTAATTTTTCATAATTTAAAACTGTTAAATTCACACAAGTTAGGCAATTAATATAAATGGTTGCTTCAAATAGGAAATGTTTCGAACAAAATTTCCGTTTAGGTATTTTATCGTTTCTTAAGTCCCACTTTGTGTGAAATATTAAACGTAAAAATATTAAATTTTCTTAACGGTTATAATATATTACTGTGTAATTTATATATTTTCTTCCATTAATATCACCAAAGTTTCATAATATTAAATTAAATTTCATATTCCCAATTATTGTTCGTGCAAAAAAAAAATTATAGTTAAAATAATTATGCAATGATGATAAGAAATAATTTTGAAATGACACTATATGAATTAAAAAAAAATTATTTCATGATTAATATTTAGTGACAATTTTATTTTTCTTACTCGTAAACAGAAATGACACGACTTATTTATTTCTAAGAGTTAACAAAATCTCAAATTAATGTAATCGACTTAAAAAAAAAAAAAAAAAGATGAATTGAGAAAAGGAAATCAAATTTATTTATATTGTTAAGTGATTTAAAATTTTTAATTTTTCTAATTGAATATTTATATTTTACTTCTTTTTTGTATATTTTTCTAAAAAATTGTTTCTATTTATTTTTTATATTTTCGTATATATATAATGCGAATTCTTTTTATAGAATTATTTTGGTTGATATTTCGTTTAATTTGTTAGTCTGATAATCTTTTTCTTATTTTATTTTTCTTTACTTATAAATTTTATACGGTGTTAAAAAATATCTTAAAAGCTATTAAAATGTTATAAATTTAAAAGTATGTAAAGGATGATGAGGGGAAATAATATGTATATGTTATAAAATTTTGCAATTATTTATAAATCGAAATCATACAAATTATTAAAAAGCTGTTACAAAAAATACGAAATATCAAGCATTTATTAGCATTCTTATATATATTAGATTACGTGAAACTTTTTCCAGTTTTCAACACTAAGCAACTTTGATGTAAATACCATTGAATTTTAAGGAAAATTTTGACGCTCAATATCATCACATATGAGATAACATAAATGCAAAAAGTTGTCCGCTTTTTATCTTCCATCAAAGCTTGCAATAATATTGCTGTATAATTGCCTGAATAAAGTTGCATACTTATTTTCCTATTTATGTTTCTTTCGAACTTATTTCAAACTTAAGGACAACTTATTAAATTAAAAATTTATTATTCCTTTTTTTCAAAATACTTTCAAGAAATCACCCCATTTTCTGATGTAGAGACTTGATTTTGATTCTTAGTATTTAAACACTTGTTTCTTATTGATACGTTTAGTGAACGTCTTTGACGCCACGTTGTATATCAGCTATTGTATAAGACATTTTAAAATCCACTGAGTACTTTCCTGAAGGTATTTTCACAGCTTGGTCCGTATTCACGTGTTGAAAGGTAGAAAATCCGGAAAACGCCGAAGCACCCACTTAAATGGATATATTCGCGAAACCATAAATGGAATATCCATCTCCCGTTGTTCTACAACTGATGGGATCCAACTCTTAACCCTTCACTCCAAAGATCACTGTAATATTACTACCAAGCCACAAAGTGCCGAAACATTGTTGATAACACTATGTTTTAACACATAACACCACAAGGCTGCAGTAAATTATCTTAATATCTATCACGTATTTATTGCCTTCCTGGCTTTTTATAGATAATTAGCCGTACTCATATTTTGTTAGAGAGGAAATTTTGAGAATTCCTTGATACGCATGACACTCATGTAGGCACAACATTCATACCCTTTTGTCTCAACAGTGGCTGGTATCATACTCAGGACCTTCCACTCGGCGTAATGCAATTCTACCATTACTCCGTGTGATTCCTACTTTTATCCACTATCGAATGAATGAAATGTTAAATATTCATAAAGCTCCCTTCGCTGGTTTGGCGAGTGAAAAGAGAAAAACTCGCCCATGTTCCAAGTTCGTCATTAAATAAGGATTAAAAGTTTCTAGCGTTGGCTGATTATAGGACTTATATCTTATACAGCGTACTTGCTTAATCCCCGGTTGTCATTGAAGGTGATCGTGAGACAAATAAAAATTTAAAATTAGCTCGTAGCCCAGAAAATTCTACCCACCCCTGCTTTAGATAAATATGTATCATAAGTGAATTTCTATATTTTGATATGCTTTTGATGAAACGTCCATAACAGTAAATAGAAATATATGAGGAAAAATGAAGCATTTTTTCAATCCTTTTAAGAGTCGCTCTTTTATTATATTATCATATACTATTCTTCTTAAAAATAACGAAAATCATGACATTCTATATCGTTACTACGTCACATTTATTAAGAACACACTCAATAAATTCTGATTGCCAAAAATAGTTTTTTTAATAAATTACACGTATGAAATTTCTTCGAAAACTATTCTCATATGATTGGGTCACTGTCAATCCGTTAAGGATTTGTGGTTAACTACTAGTGATAAGAAAAATTACTTCTGTTCTTTGTACACCGAAAGAAATCCAATTCTGGAATCTTGAATTTCCGTTGCCATTGGCGCAGATTTCCACCGAAATAGAGATCGCCTGCCATGTTTCATTAACTCTTTCGATTCCGAACAACACGCCCAGCATGTTCCTTCGTGATTTAAGTGGACCGAATTGCGTAAGGTCTTGTATTGTTCCAAATTGGATTCACAATACCTCATCTGGGGTTTATCATTACGTTTTTTATTTCGTCAAACATTTTATCATTATCTGGATTAAATTCCAAATAGTGTGTGTGGGGGATCACTTGAGGGTTTTATATAAAAAATACGTAGTAGTCTTATTGGTAGTTGAATTGGAATCGAGATTTGAAGGGAATGACTAAGCAGAAGATTCGCAATATTTGATACATCATCTCCCCCAGAGGTATCATTTCTCGTATAGGACATTGCTACCACGAGCTATTAAATGTGCTCTAGGCGCCTTTAGTGAACACGACAAATCTTAAGTTAATTACGGAATCGAACTCACTACCTTCCAATCAGGAGAGTTATGTATTTCCCAACCAGGCCAGCACTGCCTCGTTTTATTATGATATTCCTGAATAACATCGAAATAATATTTAATTCGAAATTATCAATTCCAACTGAAAAATTAAGAATATAGTTTTATTCTTTGTTATACGATCTCATTTTTCATGATTGTAAAGAGCGTTTTCCCTTAATAAAAATAGTGTCATGTGATCATTTTTGAAAAGTAGAATCGAACTTGACAGCTTTAACTTTGAAGAACTGGTATCATATTTTAGGCCATGATGCGTTCGCAATCACGCTTTATTCATTGTACGCGTTTAAATGCTGCATGTGCGGTTTATTACATTAGATTATTACTATACGTTTCTAACAGCCTGTTATCCAACTAAACATCGTCAAATGACGAGATTGACACCTGAGCTAGTGTTTCGTCTTTTCACTTCATCACCCCAGCAGAGAGAGACTTTTGTACTCCGCAAATAATCGCTTGATTTGTTCAGCATAGTGATCTTCAGCAAGGTTAGAAATCTAACCTATTACTTATCGAATGCGAGAAGGGTATATATATATTACCTTTCTATACCAGGCATCTCTTGTGCATGCAAAAATTGAATTTCCACATTATTCTTCATTAAATGGCCTTAAATCTACGGGCCTAAACATCGCCAGTAATGATCGTAAGATGAACAACTGAAATACTTTTTAATCATGTGACAATGACTTTAGATTCAATGGTAAATTAAAACAAGAAAATAATAAAAATGACGCAATGGGAATTTTAGAAGGATCTTCAAAAATTCTCGTGGCTGACATTATTTGCATTCATTTGATATGAACTTGCTAAAATAGCATCTGGAAACGAAACGCGGTAAAAGAAATAATTATTTCTTCTATATAATAATTATTTCTTTTCCTACGTTTCGTTTCCAGATGCTATTTTAGCAAGTTCATATCAATCAAAAACAATCAATTCTCTCGTAATTACTTGTTTAGCGATGTAATCGACGACCAGCGGACACTTTTATTTTCTCACCACACTAAATGAGTCCGCTAATTCTATTTATGTTCATTCAAAATCATTTAACTTAGTCAGCCGTTTTAGAGTAACGTTATATTTACTGAGTTCCTGCATAAAATTTTAAAATATCACAAAGTATGTCACATAAGCACATGTCATGTGACGAATTTAATACCCAGAAACAATTATAGGTAAAAAAAAAATGTCACAGCTTCCTTGTTTTACTTCCACACCCCTCTAATGATGATATATTAGACCTGAATTAGATTACTTATAAATGAATAAAATAGTTATCATACTATATTTGTTTAGAACAAAAATGAATACATCCGTCTTTTTCCGTAGAATCGACTTTAAGTATTTATTTAAATTTATAAATTTGTTTTTTAAATTTATATCTTAAAATGTTCTATTTTTAAATTTCTATTTTAAAATATTCCAGTTTCCATTTTAAAATTCTCTTCTAATATTAAAATATTATTTTAATGATAAAAACAATTTTTAAAAGATATTTCCTGCTATTCCTTTTCATCTATTTTCTTTTAAGTTGAAATACTTAAGGTCTAATACAAATCGAAGAATTTAATATTTTTTCCCTACTTTTCTTAACGATTCATTCTTTTAGATTCCAAATTTTTTACAATTTACTCAGTTTTTGAGAAAATATATTGTGAAAATGTTTTTCTACATAATAAAATCTTTACTTTTTATGAGACAGAAAAATAAAAGTATAAAAGAGAATATTCGAGTGCTTTAGAGATCTTTTTTATTTATATAAAACTTTCAGATATTAGGATTTTCTTTCATAGAGAGATTGTAGATTTTTTATTGTTCTTTTCTTATATTTCAAATTTGAGTTTTCAAGATTTGGTTTCATTTTTCTAGATATGTTATTGTGTTATTTATTTGTTTGTCAATGTGTTTCCTGCTATTTTTTTCTGCAGACTGAAAAGACGTTTAAAGAAGCCAACCATAACTTTTTTTTTATCAAATCAAGATAGACACCTGAGCGGGCTCTGTTTTCTCTATGGCAACCAGCTGAGGGCTTTTGAACTTTACTAACTTTTAACATGTGCTCTTCATTTCCTCAACTGTTTTCCGACTGTGCCAGATCTAAAACCTGCAACTTCCCATTCACCAAAGCAACACATCCCCCCCCCTTAGATCATTGCGTCCCTTTTATGAATACTGATGCTATTAAAGGACATCTGTTTGGGAGAATATCTAGACTTCTAATTCTATTATGTTTTATATATTTAGAAATGTTAAGTGACTAAGCATTTGAGCTAATATTAGTTTTTAATTTAAACTGTCATCTTTGAAAATATCTTAATAGAAATTATAATCAAATTATAATTTAGACTCTTAAAATAAAGTTAATGATCATTTCTAATTAAAAATTTGATAAAAGAATGTAGTTATTTCCTAGTGAAAAGGAATTTGTTTGGTTTTTCCCTCAATGATTTCTCTTTGCATCTGAGGGCTAGTTCGATTAAGCTTATGGTTCGAAGTTGATTCCAAACACAAAACTACAACCATGTGCTTTTCAATGGAAACCAAACTCATGATCTGTTGAACTACAGACCAAAGCGTTGGCTTTCAACTACTAGCTGAACATCAAGGTATCAAAATATAGTAAAAGGAAATTGACAAACTTTTGTAAATTAAAAATGGTTCCATGTTATAAGTAATGAGTTGTAGAATGTTTCTTTTGGAAATTTTTGTCAATCAAAATTGTTCATTGTATAAGATGGGAATGAGAGAATTTTTATTGTTGTTGAATTGCTGTAATATTTTGAGAATTGTTTAATTTATTGTTTTGTTTGTTTGATTGTTCGATAAGTTTCCGCTTGCTTGTTTCTACCGACTTGAAAAACCTCTTAACGCAACCAATCACTGCGTAGTTTTGAACCACAATCAAATGATGAAATCGACACCTGAGTTGGCAGCTTCATCTCCACGCCTCATTACATCAAATGGAGGGACATTGTGACCATAATATATTTTACATCTCTAGTAGTCATTAGTCAGTACGATAGATCTTTCATATGTCGGACCTGTCCTCGTCAAGAAAACGCCACCTTCCCAACCAGGTCATAATATTTGATATTTTTGTAATGTTAGGATAATTGTTTATTTTTTTATTGTATTCTTTCTCTGTTGCTTATTTCTTCTGCTATTGAAACTAAAGTATACAACCAAACTCATGGAATTTTGGATCATGGCCAAATTACGAAGTCGACTCATTCTCCTCTCCAAACTTTCACATCACACCAGCGGATAAATTACCGTACGAGAACTCAATATAATACATTGCGGGAAAAGAAATATATTATTTTATGTGAACTTCAAGGCTTTATTTGCATGTTTTTTATTAGCTTTGTACAAATGATTTCAAACTGTTCTGTGGCTGATCTTAAGCTTCTGGACTGCTAACATAGAGGGCCACTTGGTACATTTTTGCGATTTTATCGATATTTTAGACGATTGGCCTGTGCCTGTGCGAGGTTAAGCTTCAACATCAAGTATACCAAAATGGAATCGATGAAAGTATAATTACACGTTACAGTATCGGGATTATGAACACCCTTCCCGATTTTTAACTGAATCACCTGCATTTTCTCCTTTATCTAAGAAAAATGAATGTACTGCATTTTCTCTTTGTTGACTTTCAGGTTTTAACATTTGTACCTTATAGCTGAATGAACTAAATGAAAAATAGCAAAATTTGATCTTTCCAACGAACATTAATCTGAAGTTGTATAATCGATACTGAACGAGGTATCGAACACTGCAGTTATCGATCGAAAAAGTAGTGCATTTTTTTTTCCCTAACCTAATGAATAATTCTCTGTTAGTCACAGTTTTTTGGATTTAGGTATCAAAATCATGACTTCTTACTAGATAGGAAAAAGTAACTTTCTTTCCATTAGGGGAAAACATCGCTCCACAACTTATATATATATATATATATATATATATATATATATATAGCCATTTAATTCTGTAATTACATCCAGAGAATCTAATTTCATGTTTTAGTCTAATTTGATTTAATCCCATTCTCCTTTTTTTTTTTTTACGGAAGATAATTACACGAATTTTTTACTGTCCCATTGATGCTATTTTTAAATTCAGTATTCAGGTGCAGCCGTCGTTAATTATTCATAAATTTTAATCACCTGCATAAGGAACTGTAGAAATGTGACTCGGGTAAACGGAAGTGGGTAGGGAGGGGTAGAGGGTGCTACCTTTTCCCATCCAGGGTATCGCGTATATTAGATTACCAAATTAAATGCCCCATTAATTACCAAAGAATGCGCCCCGGAATTGTTTTTGTGCTTTCCATTAATGAGCTTTAGCTAGAACAATGGGGGAATTTTATCTCTCGTTCCTCTTCTTCCAGGGTGTTTCAGCGGAACAAACTTGCTTTCACGTGGAGAGTGCGTCCCTCGTTTCCGGCTCTGATAATTGCGTTCGGGATTTTGGAAGACTTTTATTTCCGGATTTTCTGCGGATCGTCCGCCCCTTCTCCAGCTGTTGGAGTAGCTTTCCAAAGTGACGTCATTGTTCTCGTACATTAAAATTTCATTTTCTATTTAAATTCCACAGAATTATAAAATTAAAATGGAAAATATTATATGAAAGTTGACCTTATTTTCATAGGGGTAAGAAAATCATTTTTTGTGATATTATTGACCTTCGAAAATATGATCCTTCTGTTTGATCCAGCCTCATTCCGTAATTCTTCAAATTTTCTTCCATATTTAATTTGGTTAGGTTAGGTTAGGATATTGCAGTACATTTCTGGCTTCTTCTTCTTGCCTACGAAACAAAGGGCTATAAACTTTGCAATTTTGAACAACTGTCAAGTGACGAGTTTAACACCTGAGTTGTCAGTTTTTTTTCCATGGATACATAACTGTTGGTTCACTGGAACCTACAGAACTTTTAATGGCTTAACGACTTCCTGACACTATGGTCTTCAGCTGGATCAAGAGTGCTATTTTCCAAACACAAGAACGATGGTTTTTGTCAACTGTCAACCGCCCACCCTCAATATTTTTTGTTTTTCATTCCGGTGGCAATTTATACCTTTAGAGAGCGATAAACACTATCGCTTTGTAATTTCGAGTCACAATCGAATGGAGTCCATATCCGAAATTTGCAAAGCTTCTATAATGCATCATTATAAGGAAACTAGACATTAAGAATGTTCATACTCATAAAATCTCTCAAGTCGAAGGTTAACACAGGTATCGAACCAACAACCTACCAGAGATAAGAATATCCCATTTCCACACCATTCTACAGCAATCCCTTCAATTTTTAACTGTCATTGAACTTGTTAACAATCTATTTTACATCTTCTTCCAATAGAATATCCGAAACTTATTTGTAAGTTGTGACGATAAAAATTGTTATATATTGTTCAATTTTTTCCTCAAAACTGAGTTCCTGCTACGGCCTGTAAAAGCTGCCGGACATTTAGTTTAGTTAAACTGTATAAAAATATTAAGTTTCATTAATTAAATATCCAATGGCTTAATCAGCATAATGATATTTGGCTGAGTGAGTACTGAACCATCATCTGCTTAACGTTATTATTTATGTATCGCAAGACAGAGAACCTAGAACTCTTCCAAGCACTTACCCTGGCCAATATGCAGAAAAAAGCTGAAATGCTGCATCCACCTCCTATTTCTGAATTATATAATCAAATCCGAAACCTGTTCACTGAAAAGTTCAATCATATTACTTTGCTTCAATTAACTCAAAATTATTCATTGGGAAATGAAATCATTTGTCTTAAACAAGCGTCTTAAAACCAATTAAAGTAACTCATTAAATTGAATCATTGTGTTAAACAGTTAACTGGGTTGTTGTTGTTGTCGTGTGCCAGCCAGGCTGGCAATATGGGGTGCGCTGCTCCACTTTTCCAACTGAACCATATTTGGTGTGGAGTCCGACTTCCTCAGTACACACAAGCCATAGGTACCCTTTTATAGGGTAGGCAACCATTCACACACAAAGAAAGGACAAAGACAAGAAAGAGAGAGAGAAAGTACATCCATGCCCGAGCCAGGATTCGAACCCAGGTCCCACCCATCTGTTGTCAGGTACGCTAACCACTAGATAGGTTGGGCGGCAGTTAACTGGGTAAATTATAAAAATATTTCAATTGATTTTTACTGAATTTTATTTACATAAATATGCATGTAAGTTTCACTAAAATTTTTTATTCTTTCTTTTGCTTTTCTTGTGTATAATTGCAATATTTGTTATATATTTTGTTATTTATTTATCAGTTACTGTTTTTTTTTAATTTTCTTTTTAAATCAGAAGATAAATATTAACGCAAAATATGTAGTTACGAATTTAATTAAAACACATTATATGCGATGGAAAAAGAGTATTTTAGCCTCTGCATTTATTTTCCCACATTACTGTCTCTCCTTCGTTAGATTTGGACACGGCACTGGTATTACTGTTGCCATACTGTCTCTTTTAAACACACGAAGCAACCCGCTACTTTAACGCTCTAATTAAGACAAAAAAGTTATCTTTATTGCATGAGTACATATTTGGGGTCAGATTCATCAAGTGCGTGAAAATCGCTAATTACAACGTTATTTCAAGAGAAAAGCACCGCGAATAAAATTCTTCAACTGAATTTAACAAATGACCTGTCCCTCTCAATCCTTTGCTCCATTCATCTTCGGAATTTGTTCCGATGCGCTTCTATTCATCGTTTTCAAGCCTCTTTTACTTTCGACACTGTTATCGTCTGCGTTTTCGAGAAGTTAATGGAATGAAATTTAAAGGTAGACTTGCCGTTGCCACCGCGGCTGGAAATCTTCTGAAAGGATTTACTTTGGAAAGAAATAAATGCGTTCTTTAGTTCCCGAAGAGGAATTGTTCCATCGTCAAAAATGACTGTTTCTGAGAAATAACAGGGCCTAAGTAAAAAACGGGAAGGATTCTGTTCAATTTCAGAGGCAAATCTAAATTTTTTTTGTTTGAAATAGAAAACACGCTGCATGAATATGATCTTGTGTGATAATTAAGCAATTTAGATAAAAAAAATTATAAATGTTTTTTAACCACCAATATAAAAAATGTGACCATTAAAAAATGGTTCAATCAAATTTGTTTATTGTCAATTTCTGATTAGATTTGATTAATAAATTCATTTTTAAATACGAAATTTATAAAAAGAATGGACTTTTTTTTCATTTATTCCCTTTTTGAAAACCAGTTTTAATCATTAGTAATATAGTAAATTAGTAATCATTAGTAATTAGTAATTTGTTAACCAGTTTAATGGTTATTTTATACCAGTTTAACTACGATTAAACCAATTAATTGATAATAGTTTCAATCGTAGTTTTATTATAATTCCTACTGTTCTTAGAATCGAATTTTTCTAACTGATACTTGTGGTTAAACGTTTTTTAACTATTTCTACGCTCTTTCGTTCTTTAATAATTGATTTAAATTTTCTTAATCGATTGTAAGTTAAAACTGAGGATGTTTGAGATTAATTCTAAATCATTAACAGCAATTTTGTTAGATTAAATCAAGTTAGTCATTCTACAGTTATGTTATACTTAAGGAACAACTTGAGCCTACGGTTTACAGTTAATTTTGAACCAATGCAAATATTGAAACCAAAGTGAGATTCTAACTCTAGGAACTCTTAAAAACAAGGAGACTACTGATCAATCGGCTATCATGTCAATCATAATAATTCTTAGGGATTATCTCACATACGCGTTATATAAATTATTACGAATTTGTAAATATTGTATAAATATCATTTATTGCGCTCAGACCACAGTTAAATCAATTGCCTGATCACTAGAAATTGGCGATAAAAAAAGTTTTATTAGTGTAGAAATCAGTTACATTATGGATACAGAATTACGTTATAGCTTTACGTTCAAATTATGATGTATTTCAAAGCACATAAATATTAGTGAACGATTTGAGAAAAAAAATCAAACGTGATAAAATATTTTAGGCACATTACATTAATTTATTTATATGATATATTTTCATTTTTCTCTGTAAATAATATAGTTTTTAGATTAAATCCTTTCTTTGTATGTGTATTTGTGATCATATTTTCTTAGATTTATGCACGTTTTCACAATTATTTTACTAAGAACTTATAAATAAAAAAATCCACCTTATCTCGGTTCCGCCTTTATACGGACATCATTGCAAAAAGAATTGAAATTCTTTCTCATCAAAGTGTTCACTGCCAATGAACGAGTTAAGTGGTACAAATAAGAATACGATAGATGTCATTTTTACTGTTGATTTCAATGCCAAAATACAAAATATTTTTTTACTATACGTTGATGGATAAAGTTGTTTCTTTTTCTGAAGGTAGCTGGTTCGATCTTGATTCCGCGCATCAGCTCCTCTATTCCATGGAAGTTATTGATGTAGCCAGAGCTGTCTTGGACACTTTTGGATCAATTTGATCCTGCGCTATTTTACTTGACAAGACAATAACAACAGCTGGCTCTGACCTCTCTGAAAACCCTCTTGCTAAAAGTTTAACTTCAAATATAATTTTCCTTCAGTGATAAAATTTGCATGTTTCAAGAAGAGTTGAAATCGAATATCGTCCTCGTCATATACGACCGTGGTTTAAAATTATGAGTTTGCTTTGTTTAGATGTTCCCGAAATGTATTGCAAAACTCCATTAGTCTTTAGTAGAATCAGAATTTATAATTTTTTTTTCTTGGTAAAGTGTTCATTACTTTTTATTTTTGAAATTGACTATTTTGTTTTAGTTTAACTTGAGCTATAAGGTATAATAAATTGTAGATCACATCACAAACTCGTTTGATTTGTTCGCCGCTCAAAAGTCATCATTTACATACGAGGACAAATCAGATCTTGACTAAAAGTTTAAAAATGGATTCTGATTATCAACAGACATTCAAACTCAAGGTGGGATTCGAACCCATGAGTTATCGCAATAAAAACTGGGTGGGATATAACGAGCTGGGCGATTACCAAAAGGGCCAAGTTGCGGAGGTAACAAAATGGCGAATAGAGGAGTTGATTAAAGTACAGTTGAAGTTTATAACAATCTACTTAGACCATTTCTATCAGTTATTTCGCTTTACTGATGAATGCTATTTGCTAAACTAGTTAAATAATCAACATTGGAATTTATAATGCGGGGTTTTGACTCCCATTTCAAGTTTAGATATTTCTAGTGATATGGAATCCTTTTTCAGCTGCAAATTTTTATCTACACTTAATACATTTTTCATGAGTAAAAAATAATTGTATAAAACAAGAAATTTAACCAAAACAAATTGTTTGATAATAATATATCATTTTAAAAATCTCATTGTAACATTTTTAATTAAAAAATACAAACTATTTAATATACATGTAGGTATATTAATTTGTACAATTATGGCACTCTTTATATATATTTTAAAAATATAATTCTGCTAATATGCTTATATATTATAATATCAAGAAAAAAAGTGTCCATTAAGTTTTTAAGAAAGAAAGCATTTTGCTTATAAACTTTCTTCAGTAAAAGAATATATGAATAAAAATTCTAAGATTTTCTACTTTCTTACTTTTCCTTATATTTTTAGCTATAGAAAACATCTTTAAAATTATCATCTTTAATCTGGCTATGAGTCTTTGTTCCGTTGCTAAGCGTTGCTCGAACCCGGAACACCAAAAACGGGAAAATAGGGTTGTAAAAAAAAATCGATTTGTGTTTCCATCTGCTGCCTTTGCTTTCTGTTGAACATTGTGATAGTTGAAAAATGATCGTTTTCATTATGTTATTCATGAGTAGATGGCGACAGTTAAATATTCATGAGCTCATCTGACGTTTCTTTGACATGAACATTTTTAGTAATTCGTGTTTGGGACTGACTTACCGCTATGGATATGTAGATGGTATACTATAGCTTTTGAATTTCTATGCTGAAACTGTAACCTGAACCGCCAGAGTAAAATTTTAATTATACATTAAGATTCCATTATGAGTAAATCATTTTAATTTCAAAATAATCTAAATAAAAAGGAAATGATGCATTGTTCCACGAGTTTTTGTTATGTGCATTATCTGAAAATTAATTAGCTTTTAGAAGAAGTTTTCTGAAGGGGAATTTGTGGACGTGGTCGCTTTCAAATGTTTCAATTAGAATTCTGCTAAAGAATCTAAATAAGGCTCCCTCTAGATCTAGAATTTATATTCTAGAATTAGGAATCCTGTTCCAGAATGTTATGTTCTAAAATTAAAACTTGAATCTCAGTTTCAGAACTTAATTCACTAATTCAAATCAAGATAAAATTTGTTTCGCCAAAATTCTTTGTATAGAAAAATGTTTTTATTTATAAAATTATATTTTCTCAGTTTATTTTCCTTGTCATGTGTAGTATTTTAAAATTAGTTAAACTTTGGAATAAGCATTCTATAGAAAATAAAGTCTTACATAAAATTCTTTGGATTCTGCTTATGGTGCCAAATATATTGCTCTGTTTTATCCTCTAATTAAATTATGCCTTTTAGATAAGCCTAACAATTTATTTTTGAACATGTATCTTTTTGAATCAATGAAATGCTAGTCTTTATGAAGTAGTTTGTTAATATTATGCGCACTAATTATATTTATTTTTGTTACTTATAACACCATATATATTTATTATTGATGTTATTTGATGCCATCACTTTTCAGATTTAATTACACTCTTTAATTTTAAATTTAATTTTATGAAGAACAATTTGATATTTAAAATAATAATTTAATAATAATAATTAAATTAATATTTTACCCCAGTACAATTATATTTATACAATCACAATTCACTAACATATTTGTATGATATATAATATTTCAAAGTATATGTTCTTACTTTGATTCAAATCTTTTGTTTATGAAATACCACAGAATTATTAAACTATTATATCTAAAATAATTTTATTTAATATTTGAGATAAAATATATATATATATATAACTGTATATTTAGTATGATTCACAGTAAAAACTTTCCATAATTTTTTTTTTATAATAGAATAAGAATGAAGTATAAAAATTTAAACGCTCGAGATATTAAATATTCTTTTTAAAACTGAATTTATTTTTGTGAGATCATCTTTCTAGTTTCCGAATACTTTTGATTCAAAGACAGATGGGCAATTTTCCTTTTACTCACAAAAATTAGAATGCTTTAAGAACTTCATGGAAAATGAGATAAAAAGGAAGATAAATCCAGACCCTAATCCCTTTTGCCTAAGCAAATAAAAATAAAATTCTTTTGGTTCGAAAAGAAGAAAAAGAAACGACTGCAGCATCAATTTTTACGATCTTACTGGCTGATACAGAAATCGAATTGCGAGAAAAATGAGATAGAAGACATTTTTTACTTTTTATGTGTTTTTTTTTTTTTTTTTTTTTTTTTTTTTTTAAAGTTTAGTATCTTCAGCCATAAGCAGAAAAATCGGACATTTAAAATGATAGATAGCGCAAAAAAAGTTTAGCAATTTTTATATTTTAAAGTCATATTCTTGACATTTTTGCCTTTTTTATATTTCTCATTCTAATTTGTAAAGTTGAAGTGGAAGTAGCTGATGGAGCGTTCTTTTCAGCATTTCCTGACATCGCTATTCTTTTGGATCTGAGGCTTCGAAAGAAATGAATGTGAATTTGTCGGGATTTCAGCGTCGTAGCATTATTTACCGAAAGAACTTTCCTCGTGGATTTGCTGCTTGAAACAATTTGTCAACTCTCTTCCTATGTTGGAACAATAAATGAAATAGTGAGCTAATTCAAGTAACACAAATTTTCTTCATCTTGAGCTATTGTGTTACGTCGAAGATTCGAAGGTTTCATTTGGATTCATTAATATTATTCACCGTAGTTTAGAAATACGAAAGATGGCGCTGCCATTCATTACCACTGCCATGGTTGACGTTTTTTTTCTCTGAAATTAACTAAACAAATTTTTAGTATGATTTAACTGATTTCTTTCTCTTGTACAATTTTGCATCTGATCTGAAAAAATATTTTCTATACATAATTTATTTAAAATTAATAAATTTTATTTAGACTGCTTGATGTTTAAATTTTTTGATTTAACTGATGCGTTGTCTGAAATACTGTTATTTTTACAATCAATAAAAGTGATCTAATGTTTCTAAATATAAGATTCATTAAAGAATATTAATAGATTGAAAGAAGTGGTAAAATTGAGTATGCCAATTATAATATGTATTTAGTTGTAAGGAATAGATTTTTAGTGCTGCCATCTGTAGTGAAAATTATGTACTATAAGATTGAGGAGTCTAATATATCAATTGTTTTCGTCTAATAGAATACGGTCCAAGATTGCTTCTAAGTAGTAGGGTTTTCATCTGTAATTTAAAAAATCATAATATCTATTGTAACAGCAGTTTGTTTTACCCTAGTGCTAAGCTCACTTCCGTATTAAAAGTAGTAGATTTGGACCCAATAGCTGCGCACTTGGGATAAGATTTTGTTTCTCTGAATGGATGTCTGTCGAAGTGGCTGTTTGAGAGTTTTCTGGACTTTCTCTACTGGACATAAATAGTCATTTTCAATGGAAAATTTTTTCAAAAAAGCAAAGAAGCGGTAAAAATTGAAATGGCCTCTAACTGCTAAATTGTTCTCCACCCAGTTAATTTAAGAGAGCATTAATGTGTATTAAATACAGAATTAATTACAAACACTTATTAAGTAAGCAAGTTCTTTTGCATAAGGATAAAAAAAGAACTGAATTTAAGTCTATGTATAGCATTCAAAATTGGCTGAAATAAAGAACATAAATCTCTAGACAAATCTGCATTTTTAATATAAAATTGTAAGCCCTCTCTGCAACTTCAATAATTGCTCTATTAATTGCATTTTTCCGCCAAATCTTATAAGTCGTGAAACAAAGTGCTATTGTCAATTAACTTTCAAAAGATGTCTATAATTAATCTTTTACTTTGTTTGGTTCTTTTGAATCTCTCTCGACCTATCAATGTCAAACATTTTAGTTCATATCAGGGAAAAGTATTTTATATACAAAAATTAAGTATTAAAATAAAAATATCTTTACGCGTTAATGTGTAATTTATCATATGATTAAAAATTGCAAATGATCGTATTCATGGTTATGCTTGGCTATCGTTTTCAACTTTATTTGGCGATTTATCGTCAAATAGTGTTGAGAATATACGTATTATTTTCAATATCATCATCCTACCATTTGATACGAGAAACTAAAAATTGATATTTACCAAAACCGACATTAACTTCGAGTAAGTATTGTGTTTTTATTTTTCATGTACTATATTTAAAATAGAGAATAAATATGCCACACAAGGCTCACTTAAGAGGAAAGTTATCAAATTTCCTAAATTTATTTTAGATATAATACTCTTATCCTTTTAAACTAAGTGCTATTAATTTTTTAACTGTCAAATTTGGTAGCTTTGAATACGTGCAATTGCATGGAAAGCAAATTAAAGCAAGAGTACCACGAATGATTAAATAAAAAGCAACAAATTAAACCAAAACTAAAATTAACCACTTATTTCATGTCAACTTCTGCTCAACAGTGCATGAAATCTGAAAAGTTATGCTAAAAAATTTACTAAGTTTTTTATTTTTTAAACATGAAAATGAGTTTCATATCTTAACTCAACTTTAAACATTCTCACCTGGAAAAACATTTTTTAATAAATATTATGAATAGCTTTATTTATTTAACTTTTTTCA
Source organism: Latrodectus geometricus (assembly GCA_026290005.1). Classification (NCBI taxonomy): domain Eukaryota; kingdom Metazoa; phylum Arthropoda; class Arachnida; order Araneae; family Theridiidae; genus Latrodectus; species Latrodectus geometricus. The sequence continues at coordinate 87,676 of JAPDSC010147423.1, forward strand.
AAAGAAAGAACCTGTTTTCCAAAAAATAAAATTTAGTCTGACAACGAGTCTTATATCTTATTTAAGAGAATAACGTTTAAATTGCTCTTAAAAGTAGTCTTAACCTAGTTTTAAATTATGGTGATTAATTGTATTATTTTTTGTTAAGAATAATTTTATATTACATTATAACGTAATATAAAATTATTCTTAACATTAACAAAAAATATGACATCATCATCAAGGGACATCATGAAAAGTTGAATTTCACGTTCTGTTTGTTTTATCAAATAAAGAAAATTGTAACATTTGTTCTCTTTGTAAAGAAAATATTTTAAAATAGTATAAGAACATTCGTCTTTGTATCAAATGCAATATTTTATCATTGAAACCAGTACAACAATCACATATTAAACGTAGCTTCATCAAATTTGGCGAATAATAACCGAAAACTAACGCGTTTAGAAATAGTTCTTATTATACTATTATTAACATCATTTAATGAGCCATCAGCGGTAATGTTTAAGTTTATTTTGATAAAGAAGACTGGAAATCAATTACAAACATTAATTTATGTCCAATTTTATATGCAAAATTGCTTGTTGCATGGTACAGGTTCTCAAAATCCTTCTTTTCCTACTAGAAAAATATTTTTCCGTTTGTACAATATTTGGTGAAAATGTGCTTTAGGTCCCCTACTTGGCGCGTTTTCAAAAACGCCGATGCCATGGCAAAAATTCTACCACTATTTCAAAGTGAAACGTAATTAGCGACCAATGAAAAGGCTAAAACAAAAGAGTAATTAATGAGCATGCGTGAAAAAGCGTTTCAAATTCGCGAGTTGGCGAAGAAGGGGAACTAATCCACAATTTAACCGAATATTTTTTATCAAAGGGTTTTGTGTTTTCTTTGCGTATTCCTGACGAAAAGTAAAATAAAATCCAGTAAACGTTTTTAAAATTATTTCATTACCAAAGTTATTTTTGTCATTTTATATGATATATATACATATTCCACTGTTTTTAATTACTTTTTTATAATTTATCTATTTTAGTGAACTTTCATTGATTTTATGGGAGTTTATCCCATTTCCAGAAAAAAATGAAACTCTCTGAAGTTCAGTTTTATGGAGTTGATGAGTATTTTAATGCAGTGGCGGGCATTAAGGGGACCATCATCAATCTTGTGTATTACCAAAACCTTTTGTGGTGACCATTGATGCTGATTTTTATGATCTGTGTAATTAAAAACATACTTATTAAACCTTTGATTGTCATTGAAGTTAATCGCGAGGCAAAAAATTAAAAGAAGCTCGTGACCCAGAAAAATCCCCCCATTCTTTCTTTAAAATGTTCATTGATGGGAATACAAAGTATGCTTAATTACTATTGACATATCTAAGCATTTCATATTTCTGAATTTCATTCTTATCACTTTTCTGGCAAGAAAAGCAACAGAATTATTCCATAATATTGCTTTGTCCATTTTTTTGGCGAACACTGTAGTCAATGACTGTTGGAAAATCCTCATATATAGAGGGAAAATTAGGCATTTTCAAAACCATTTTTCTATTTCTAATACGACTATTTCCAGTGGACCTGAATCCACTTGAATTCCCAAAAGGGTTAATATTTACAGAAAATCCATTATTTCTTAGAAAATCAAAGAAATTTGACCAGAGTAAAATTATGGAAATAAGACGAGTATGATAAAGAAAAACACTTTGTGGCTCATCTCATAATTATTTTATGAGATTGCATATCCGGAGATAACCATTTCCCATCGTTGCGGTTACGGGTATCACAGATGACTACAGAGTATTTTGACGGTTATCACGTGATTTATATTTATATAAATGACAAAAAAGGCTCATCTCTCCGTATATATTAGGTTGGGGAAAAAGTAATCCATTATTTTTTCGATAGACGTCTGTAGTGATCGATATCTCGTGAGGTATCTATCAAACAATTTCAGATTTATGCTCGTTGGAAAGGTGACATTTGACACTAAAATATCCTCTTGTGGTTTTATGTTTGATTTATTCAGTTACGAGTACAAGGTTTTAAAAAGGAAAGACAACAAACAGAAAATTCGATACATTTTCGTTTTTCTCTTGTAACGGCGAAAAAGATAGCCGGGTGGCTAAAATTGTGAAAGGTGTTTATCGTCCTATATAAGACTGTAGCAACCAGTTACGTACAATTTTTGTTTCGTCGATTCCGTTCGGGTATTTTTAATGTTAGAGATGCACCTCGCATGTGGATAACAGCATCGTCGAAAATGTCTATAAAATATCAAAAATGATCGAAGTTAACCGCATGTCAGCAGTCGTAACGCGCAAGACCTAAAAATCTACATAAAATCTGTTTTAAACCTTTTTACAAAGTGAATCCAAAAGAAGTTACATAAAGTTTACATAAAAATAATGGATTTCTTTTTCCCCAACCTAATATATGCATATATGTTATAACAATTTATATACAAAATATATCAAAATATAATTTATTCAAACTTAGAACTCATGCCACTTTTTAAATCTAACATTTCTTCTAACGGAAAAAAAAAGACATTTATAATTGCATGTAGAATTTTTTTAAAACACAATTAAGCGGTAATTGGCTTTTAAAATGATTTAGACGCTTTTTAAAACTGCATAAATATGAAGTAAATTTTGGATAAAGAATAAATTTTAGCAAAAAGGATATCTTCTTCCAATTGCCGGTATTGCCCAAATCTTTCAGTAGTATCTGGAATTTTCTTTCCCTACCGATAATCCAGGCTTCATGTTTATATATACAAACTTTGTAACAATAAACAAGGCTTAAGATTTCCTTTTTTCCCATGTATATATATATTTTATTATTTTCGTAAACTTGCGGAAGGGAAAACAAAACAGCAATAAATGTCTGCTATGGAATTCAAAGAACTAAATAAAGTTTCGTATCTTTCGAAAAATGTTTATGTTTATATCGATTGAGAGGAACAGAATCGTATCGCGGAATATATTTTTTTCTCAGTCGTCTGTTTCGCAGATTGCTACATAAGTTTTGTTTATGGTAAAATTTTCCTGCAAGCTGGCTCACGATATTGATCTTTTTTTGGTATTCACTTCAAATAACTGATTTAAGCACAAATAACTTTTCCAGATTTGTTTTGCTCGTAATTTATTCCTATGTTGATCGTGAGCTTCCTTTCTTTTTCTTTTCTGTAAAACATTTATCTTTTTTAAGAATTGCTATCCTGGGTACTATTATTTATTATTGTGTTTACAATATTATTTGGGGAACATTATTTATAGTACTGTTTTTCAAAAAGTGTTTTATTTTAATTATTTTATGACGGATTTGTAATTATGGCGTGAATTAATGATGATTGTGGTGTTAGCCTCTACTTTCCAAGGAAAGATTATCTTTTTAACATTTATATATAATACATATTTGTTAATATACGTACTATATTACATACTATCTAACAACATGTATGTACTAACTACATATAATTAATAAATGTTCATTTGCCATTTCATTATAAGAATATCCCCTCTCTCTCTGAATATGTATATGTATGTATGTATTTACATGTGTCTATATATATATATGGCAGAAATGGCAGAAAAGATTCATTTATCTAATACCATGTAGAACGCCGTATGTAGAAGTGGAGTAATACAACATCACTGACTTGATTAAATTCTGAAAGTATCGTGGAGTTGTTGTTGCAACAGCATAGTCACGTGTGCCTAGCCCAAAGTTGGGCTTTACCAGTTAATGGAAACAGTCACGTGAGAATCTCCATAGTTTAGAAACAAGAATCAAGTTTCTTGTTGACATGTAGGAATGATAGATTCATGAAATATTCTCCGAAAAAAGTCTCATGTTAATCTTTACAAAAAGTCTCTAAATTTGCACCACAGAAGCTTCTTAAAAAATTATACTATGTAGCCAATTTTTATTGTATTGATTTTTCACCGAATCAGGCAGTTTCCAATTGTCTTTTTTAACATTCATTGATTAAACACTGTTAATTTCTCTTGTTTCATTTTTTGTAAGGTTTGCGACACAGCAAACCTTACAGAAGGCTACTTTTGTGAGAACATTTTACAGCAATACATTTAGAGCATATAGCTGTTTGCATTATCAGAAATATTTCAATCGAATTAATTGTTTCATGAATAATCTTATCTTATTTAAATAAAGTGAATCATTTTTAGACTTTGTTGAGAGAGAAACATTGTAAAATAAGCTAAAACAAATTAGTAAAATAAAAAGACAGTGAATAAAAGATAAAGGGCTTTTTATATTTAGAAATACTACATTTAAATTATAAGCATAATCAAAATGACTTTTGTGGTTCAAAATAATTTCATACGATATGAAAAATTAATTATTAGCATAGAAACATTTTCGTCGCTACTGAAAAAGAAATGAATCCAGTTGGAAAGAAATTGGGATTCTTCGAAAAGCTTAAAAGAATATATATTTAAAAAAAAAAATCAAAATTGTAAAATATCGTTAAATTAATCGATTGTGAGGAGCACTTATTTCATACGATAAAATATTGATCTAAATTAGTTAAGAAAATATTTTTTTGAGCTTCTGTGAGATTTAGCGTTATTTTTATACTTTTTTATCTATTGATGTTTTAATCTTTATTCGATTCGCTTAAAGTTCATTTTCCAGTCATTTTCGAATATTTTTTTTATCTAGAACCTTCTAATCTTTATTACTATTTGGTAATGGGGTAACGAAAAGTCTGATGAATATTAATGAGGTTTTAGAAGGATATTTTTTGTTTTATTTATGTTAACATTTTCGTATATTTTTTCAGTAAACGTGTGATGAATTCAACATTTTTCCTTAAAAAAATTTGCACTTTAACAAAACTTTCGAATTTAAACTCTTTTTTCATCGTTCTGCTGGGAATAGTATTCCTTTTTAAAGATTGGAGAAGTATTTTTTTAATGTATAAAAAAATAAGATTTTTTTTCTGGCTTCTTCGCTATTTATAAATTCTTCGAATGTTTAAAGTAAATCTTGTTTACGAGTAACTGTTACCTATTTAAATTTAAATATGGTTAGATATTAAGTTATGAAATAAGATATTATTTAAAGATTTAACAATTTCTATAGAAGTGTTCAAACTTGCTTTGTAAATTAACATAATTCAAATTTATCCCTTTATATTTTTTATTTACAAAATAAGTAAAATAAAACATTTTTAATTATTGTTAACATGAAAATAGTTACTAGAAAAGAAACATGAGATTAATAATTATATATTTAAAAAATTAATCACGTTTGAACTTTAAATTTAAGCCACAAAATCTATAATTAAGCATTTTTTAGTTTCATCGTCATACTATCTGTTATTGGTAGATGGAGAAATTAAGCGCTGCTTACAATTTTACTCTTAATTAGATAAGCTAAATTATAAGCTCGAAAAAATGCTGGTTATTATGGAATAATATTGACAAAAATTCGAAACTAAGCCATGTGTTTAGTGGGTTCTAAAGTTGGTCAAGAACTTAAACAAGGAAAGATTTCTTCAAAGTTGGTAGTTGAACTTAAGTTTACAAATTTTTCTTCTGCATAAATTAGTTTCAAAAGTTGATGTTTTATTTAAATTTAACAATGTGAAACTATCAGATATAACTTTTTAATACCTATGGAATCGTAATAAATTTTATGAAATATTAAACCATCTTCGCATTATATTGGGTTGTCCGGAAAGTTCGTGCCTATATTTTAGGACAATTAAAACGCAGCTCATTTTAATATTGATATACATTTATTAAATTATATAGGTACCATTCTGCTCCACTATCTTTCTCCATCTTTCGTGTAGTTTGAGAATTCCGTCCTTCCAGAACCTCTCAGATTTTTCGGCAAAAAATGTGTCCAAATGAATTTTGATTTCAACCAAAGAGTCGACATTTTTCCCACTAAGAGAAAACCTTCATCCAGCATCCTCGCCTTAAACAGCGCATATCTTATTTGCCGCTTGTGTGGCAGTTTTGCCCTTTCGGAAAAAGAAAAACATTAAATGCCTATAATGCACTTTATTTGCCACCCTATTCTAAGGCGTACAAAACTGATAAAAAAATAACGAATCGTAACCAAATTTTTTTCCAAATATGGCTGAAGCTATCTCTTTTAGAATACGTGCACCTCTCACTTCTTTTCAATAATTGAGATATATTCAGTCAGGTTTCTCACGCTACCTACCGAAAATCGCCATGAACATTTCGGATAACCCAATATATATATATATATATATATATATATATATATATATATATTGCTACTAAATAAATAATATTAAATGTCTCATTTTTAATGTTTCATTAATATTATTACTATGGAAATTCATTTTGAATTCGATGATTTCGCAGACAATAATATATGTAATTGTAATTAGTTACTAATGTATTCGAATTCCTAACCACAAAACCTTTCTCACTTTTGTGGTACACATTTCTTAAATTTTACCTCTATCTATGTACTGGGGGAAAAAAACACATCATAACTGCGGATAAAAGTGTTTTTATATCGCCTCTAACAGATTTCACGTTTATGGCTTCAAAATGAGATAAAAGCGTTATATCCTCACTTCTCGAACGAATTACTTCCAATATCTTCAACGATAGAGTGTGAGACAACAATAAAAAAAAAAGAAACCGAGTACTTAGAAAAGAAGAAAAAAAAATGTGTTCGATAAACATGGGTGACAATCTGTCGAAATGGTAGAGTCCGGGGGTTGACATCGATAAATAAAATAAAAGAGAAAGCAGAAGAAACTTTGAAAAAGCATTTCGAAGAGCACCCTACTCTCTGGAAGTAATAAGAAGAAATGGCAGTGAGGCATTCAACAAACGCTGGTACTCGAAGCTCTTCGATAAGCTGCCCTTGCTTCTTTCTTTGCCAGTGATAACCGTGGTGGATGTGGAAAGGGTGCAAAAAAATGTAGACATCTCGGTATTGGAGTTTTAATCTTTTACTCGTTTGTTGTTTCCGACACAGACACTTCGCCATTTTATACTTCAAGGAGAAGGATTCCAGTTCTTTGAGGTGGGAGATATTTATTTTACTTTTAAGAATCAATGGGGTTGATGGCTGCTTACCCCTCTGCTGAATTCTTACGCAGCTGTATTATCGGTGACAAAAGTTTATGACATGTGTGCAGTTTTTTTTTCTTTCTGCTACACAGATGTTTATCATATGTGTTGACATCTGTATCATTCTGCTGACATCTGTAAAGAGAGTGGTTGCATTATCGCTGACAAAATGTTTGATTTCTGTATGATTTTTTAATTGCACTGACAAAAGAACCATTTTTTGGAAGTAGTGCTAAAAGTGGTTTCGATTTATTTAAGTGCGGCAAAGGTTTTGATAATACTGTAATTTTCCCCATCATGCTAGATGTTTACTATGTGTTGACAACTTATCATTTTTTCTTATGTAAGTAAAGAAAGTGATTGTTAATATTGGAAAAATATTTTTGATTTCCATGTGATTTTTTTAATTGTCCTTACAAATGAGTCCTTTTTTTGGATGTAGTGTATGTAGTATACTCGATTAGGCTTCAATTTAATTAATTGTGATAAAAGATTTGATATTCAGGTAGTTTTTATTATAATAACTATACAGATAAGCATACGTTGATATTTACAGTTCTTTTTACTATATTATCTGTCAAAAATTTTGATTTCCACATGGTTCTATAAAAGGTATTAAAGTGGGTGTATTTTATTTAAATTACCTTTATTAATGACCATCTTTTTTAATAGTGTGGTACTTAATTTAAATCTTAGCCTATTCAAGAATTTCGTTACAGGTTATTTAATATCTAGCATCTTTTAGTTCTTGGCCAAAAAATGTAGCCATCTGTTTAATTGCTTGTAACTCTTATCATCTTTGATATCATAAGATATCAAATAAGTAGTTGTAGGCTGACTACCTTTCGAATTTATAAAGTTCTGGTTATAAGTGTCTTCTGTTGTAAAAAGATTCTAACCAGTACTTAATAGATGTGCCAGTGAATTATTTTTATCAAAATATTGAAATTCGGTGCCGATTCGGTTGGTTACATTTCGGGGAAATTATTATTTTCATAATTCATAGCTTCAATTTAGGGCATTTTCATCAGATTTATTATAATAGTCTCTTTATTAACATATTAAGAAGTAAAACCAATATGATACAATTATTGTGCAACAATTCTTGAATCTTGCAATTCTTCCAAAGCTTGGTAAGCAAGCTATGATGAAGCTAAAATTAAAATCTTGTTTTAGAATCGCTTCAGCCAGATTTTATTTTAAATACACATTAAATAAAAAAAACGTAAACACTTTTTACTTTAAAAATATACATTTTTTTGCAGAGAAATTCAACTCACTTAATTCATGCTTTTGATGATTTGGTGACTTTATTTTTTAATAATAGAAACATTTTTGCTTCTTGGTACTACATTCAAACCAAGATAGGAATAATTCTTTTTTTTAATGACTTATCTCAATTATTAATAGTGTTATTATTATATTGTGACATATTCGAACCCAATAAATCAAATAAAATTTAACTAATTAAAATTTTTATTGGATTTTTCTGGAAAATATGCCTGACACTGATTGACTTTTTGTTTTCTTTTTTAGTCACACCAGTTGCCCAGAAAATTAAAAGCCTACGCCTTACAAAAGATGATTTTGAAGTATTAAAAGTTATTGGACGTGGTGCTTTCGGTGAAGTAAGTATTTTCTTAATTATTAAATTTATTAGATATTTTTTAGTACTTTTCCTTTGTGCTAGCGTAAATTTCATTTAACCAAGATTTTTGATAACAATATATAAGATATAGATGGAAGAAAATGGTACTTTTCATTTTGCCCGCATAGGAGATAAATTCGCCAAGTTGTAAGTTCAAGTAAAATATCACCTATTACAACCTTTTTACCATTAAGTTTCAAAACTTTTAAAATCCTTGTCTCCATAGTGAAATTTGTTACAACTAATAATTATTAATTTTTTCCTGTTTGTCTTATCGCTAAAAATGTCTTATTTGAGATATGCGCCGTCTAAACGGAGCAGTAACACAAGAAAGCTACTAATATTAATTATATATTTTACTATCGGGAAATAAATTTTTTGACACAGTCTAAAATTTTCGTAAAGATTAAATTACAATGATAGTATTTAGGATTGGTAGAACCATTTTGATTCTTTATCGCCTACATCTGTGAAAAACCTCTTATTTTATTATTCAAATTTTCGAAACTCAATCTACTAACACATGAAACCGCCTAAAGAAAATCACATTTATTTAATTTATATTATTACATGGTACATGACCTATACATAATAGATTATTTTGGATTACATTTTAAGAAAATTAACTGAGGATAATAATGTCTTCTTTTCGACGTTAATATTCTATGACGCGATTAAAAATTTAAATGGTAATATTTTTTATCGCTTCTGATTTTCGGACCTGTGTGACTGTCAATTTCAGTCATTCTGCTGCTACATTAGAATTTTAAACTATAATCGCATGCATTTTAGATTTGAAGTTTTTTTAGTTGGAAAATTTTTGAGTGATTTATCAATTGTGCTAGAATTAAATAGTATTAAAACTAAGTGCTTTGTTTTTCGTATTTATTTTTCTCTTAAATTCTAGAGTAAATGTTGTTTTATGTTGATAAGATATATTTAAATACTAATAAAGAGTATGCGATAGCATGAAACGCATAATAACGGTACTAGAAAGTATATCTCATTACTTTGTAGTGGAATTTATATCAAGATTCAATCAATTGAGTTAATCAATTGCAAAGCCTCACTTCATTTTAACTTTAATATTTTTCATCCATAAAAATTACATTCTCGTTATCATATTCTTATGGAATTCTATTGTTACTTTGTTCTTACATTCTATGCTTAAGAGCGTAACTATATTAAAACGCTTATATCAATATTTATAAAATTATTTATATAATTTCTTATCTAATATTGAATCATGCTATCAAAAATAAATGTTCAATTACATGTTCTGAAATCCATATTTTATTAATGTGTTATTAGTGTTTATTATATTTTTACATACACATTTAGGGTAAGTGATTGAAAAATTATACCCTTTTTTCCCCTACCCCTTTGAGCACTGCATCACTCATTGAAAGCTTTATATCCATTTTGTTGGCCGAATTCCGATAACTACATCATTTCCGATTTGGCGCCCCCCCCCAAAAAAAAGCCTAAAGTTTTTATTTTCCCCCTTCTACCTTAATTGTAATGCTAACTTGAACCAACAAAAACTCCATAACTTCCATAATCTACCCATATTGTACCATGTGACTTTTAATAGCTTCCGGTTGCAATTGCCACACCTTGGTCACCTTTTTATGAAAACAAGTTTGCAATGAATCATAAAACAGTCTCTCATAAAGGATTTTAAGACATGTTTTCGGGATAAAGAAAAATATTACAGAAAATATCTCATTGTAGAATGATATCATTTCCATGGAAATTTATTAGATTTTGATGCTTTCTGATATCAAAACTAGATTTGTTGCCAAACTTATTGATAAAAAATCGCCAAGGCAAATCACTATTTTTCTTTACTGTAGTGACATTTTGAAAAATATATTTCAATTGAATTTCTTAAATATGAAAATCATAAACATGCCCATACTTTTATGTTTCGAATTTTCTGCCAAATATTTAAAATTTAGAATTATCAAACCTCCGACCTGATTGTATAAAAATACTCAAGTCTTGATCTTTTAATTAATATCTTTTGTTTTATGATACCATTTCCTGAGTATTTTTTTTTTTACCTACAGTTGTATATTAAAAATTTTAAAAAGATATACCTCTGTTTCTTTTTTCAAAAATTTACTTCTTTTAACTTCTTGTTCAAACATTTTTTAAGGTTTTTTTTAGCACGGTCATTTTATTCACGCACAAAATTTATCTTAAAAAAAATTTTAGTGTGCTCACAAGAGTGCATTAAATCTAGAATACTTTAACAAAAAACTTTTCTATAAATTTGTAGCAAAGCATGTCTCAAAAGTAACTTTAAAAAGAAAAAAAAAAAGATTTTGGGAAAGAAAAAAACTGAGATGGATATTCCCACAAACCATCCATCACTATACGGGAGTTGTCAGACACAACACAAAGAAAAAAAAAATGCTGAAAAAACTGGTAGGAGGATATTTCCCTTACATAATTCATTGTTACAAAAGTTATAAGCCTTCATTTATTTCGCTCATGCCAATATCTAATGCCCTCAGGAAAAACGAAAAAATGTTTTTTTCCTAGATGGCCCCAAAGGATTGACTTGAGGTATACCAAACAACACATTTGCTCAATAATAAGTCACATTTGTTGATGGTTATGCTGCTCTTTAGGTTTGTTTCATTGATTTACTAAACCAGCACTCTTCAACCTGTAGGTCTTGGATTTCAAGGGACGATTTAGAAGATGTTTTCTAGTACTAGTTCGTCTTCTTTTTTTTTAATTTTTAATTTTATTGTGATCTGCAAGGGTTGTTGAATTTGGATTCGAATCTTAAAGATTCTTGAAGAATTTCTGAATCTTCCAAGTCTTGCTTTATTAAAGATAATGAAAGGTTAATCAGAGAATACATTATTCAGTATTTACAATACAATTTGAAAGGACTTGAAATAGAACTTTTATAGAAATGACTTTAAATAAAAGAATTTTTGGTTACTAATCACTATTAAAATAGATTGATTCTTGTTACTTCTTATCGATTGTTTTTAAACATAATCATATTCTAATAAATTTATGTTTCTAAAACTAAATGAAGGAAGATAATTAAGATGAATTACTAAGGAAGATAATTTAAACAGCAAATTATATAGAATAATGTTAATAAAATGTTAGTGATGATTGATTTTTGTGATGTGTGATTTTTGTATCACTTTGATTTTCGTTGTTTGATTTTTGCGATGTGTGATTTTTGTATCACTTTGATTTTCGTTGTGCGTACGAAAGCTAAAGTAACCATTTTGAAATGAACTCCGAACCTCTACTAACATCCCCTCCCATGCACATATATTGGGATGAGTGTTGAGAGTTTTTTAATGCCCTCGCTTGTGCGACACGTGACTAAACCTTCTAACTATGAAAAGTCCTCAAGGATTGCAATACGTGGCATACATTAAAATGACTTACAGCGTCCTTTTATGCAGTCCACTACGCGATGTCAAAACATCATTTTCCGATGTGCTCGGACTCGAATCCATGTAGTCTTGAACTGAGCACTAGTCACTCATCTTCCAGCTTTGTATCTTATTCCAGAAAACAATGATTAATGTTTTTTTTATCTATATGTCAGTCGTACTAATTGTAAAAAAATATTACAAATTTGAAATTAATTCTTTTTCTGCCATGAATAAAAACGGCACGATAAAAGGATCCATTTTGATGGAAATCTCCTTTGACACTGAATCATGTTACGCTCTCATATCTCATAAAATTCGTTTACTTAGTACTTTTAAAGTAAAAATTCTGTGATGGTACTATATCAAATAAAGTAGTTTCTTTCACATTGTTTTGATAATGAAGGAGAAAAAAAAGCGGAATATTATTAACTAGAAGATTTGTGGATGCATTAATCAAATTAGTATCCTGGTAAAGGCCAAAGTTTAAAACAGATTTTTCTCCCTCTCAATTATCTGAAACTCATCTCCAATAAAGAATGACCGTTTTCTCTAGGCGTGATCTATCTGCTGACTTATTAAATATATAAAAAAAATCGTGATAGAGAGTTTTATACCCGATTCAACCGAAGATTCATCTCCTTCATTAATAGAGGCTTAGGCATGTAAGATAAGTTAAGTCTTTCACTATTTGAAATGATATTGCTTGGAGGAGGAGTTGGGGAAATCTAGAGAAATCTCTGCTTGGTCCCTTCTTCTAAATTATGAAGATCCATATCACAGCTTCTTTCAGGGAGCGTTAGACTATAAATAGAGTAAGACGGTAGTCGGATTTTATAAATAGATTAACGACTCGAATAAGGGAAACAGGGGATTCATTGAGTTTAGGAGTATTTGATACAAAATTCTGTGATAAAGCAGAGGTGCTTAACACTTAGCAGTACATCCCCACCAATGAGGAAATAAAAAGCAAAAAAAGAATATCAAAAATGTCATCGGATATTTCAGTAAAATCCGGTTCTTTGGTATGAGGAAAAAATACCAAAACGACATTGATATCCACTCCATAATCCATCTCAATTAAAAATAATAATAATTGCTAGTTTTTTTGTAAAGGTTTTAACAGTAACAAATTATTTACAAAGTACATATTTTTTCGAAATTTGATCTACTGATATAATGCTAAATTGGCAGATATTTGCTTTCATGTCGACTGTCCTTAATACATCTGTGATTTTAAAATATGCCTGTCTAAACTTAGCATTACATGTTAATGGATTAAATTCAAAATAAAATTGCGTATTCAAAAAAAAAAAAAAAAAGTAGAATTGATAGAGAATTAATTCCATCTCGATTAAACACAAACCATCTCCAAAAAAATGGCCACCTTTCTTTCTAGATTTTTGTCGTTTCTTATAGATTATATACAAAATCGAGCTATATTATCTGCAAGATTCTAACATCTTTTATAGATGCAAATCACCTCCACACTAGGACTGCCCAACTTTAAGCTTTTTTTGATCAAACTCGGAGAATACAGTCGCTTTGATTTTCACATTTAAATATAAAGTATAAATAATAAAAAAGTAAGACAATTGATAATGTATTTAATTCATCTTTAACG
>JAPDSC010147428.1:0-41964 GCA_026290005.1 Latrodectus geometricus
GAAGAGAGTCAGATTCCCGGACAACAATATTGTTACTTAATAGGAAGTTTTTTTCCCACTCGAATGTGTAGTGATTGAATTTAGAATTATAGTGATTTGTTGGAGTCACCCGCGTTCCAAATTCAAAACATTTGACAAAGAAAACATATTTAACAGAAACTAATAAATTAAGTTGAATTTTAATAAAATAACAAAAATCTAAATGATTCACAAAATAACAAAAATTAATCACATAATAAATACAACAGATATTTCAAAATGCATTCTTCAACCTAAATTACTTTCTGAGAACATAAAGTTTGATAACTTGGATTTCTTATAAAGAAATACAGTTGTTTTTACAGAGTTATTAACAGAAATTATCAATTTTTAGTATTGAATACACATTAATTTCATTTCTAGCTTTCTTCTTGCTTTGTAAAATAATTGACAGCAACACAGACAAAATTGATAAATATTGAAATTATGTTTGATTATTTATAAAATGAAATTATTATACTAATGTCAGATACTTTTTTATTGCAAAATAATTAACCTTCTTGAACTTCTAAGAAGTAAACAACATAAATTATAAAATATTTTACAATTTGATTGCTTTATTTCAAAATAATAATACACTTTAGCATGCAAAATTCAAATACACATAATTTTTATTAATTTTCTCAAATATATGTTAATAAACAATAGATTTAAAAAAATGCACTTGATTGAATTATTAATTCTATTAATGAAAAGCAATAATTAAGAAATTTTAGCAATTTTTATATCTAGGATATTAATAAAACATTCTAATAATTTTGCTTTTCTTTTACGATTATTTTTACATATCACTCAATATATTTCTATTAAGTTATTTTACAATTCATCCACACTTATTTGAAAACAGAAGAAAATATTGTAACATAAAATTTAAGTTGATTTACATCAAGTAATTTTTAGACAGCAACTGAATATAGCACTGATTTGGAATTAAATGATTTCTAATTACAATATGCATAAACTTTTGATTTTTTTTTTCATTTTATATACATTTTGCAAGTTCAAACATTTTTATATGACTGAAAACAGTCAGAAGTTGGAAATAACTCACTCTTTATTTTATTTAATGATTATTTAAAATATAAATTTACAAGTTCAAATAAATGTCTTTTCAAAGTCACAAATTATAAGGTTACTTATGATCATCACATTGGATTCTTTTATTGCTCAAATACATATAATACAGTTTCAAAGAAATTTCTTTGAGTTTTTTTAACTTATAGAATGTGTAACAGATAAAAGAAATTTCTGTTGAATCAGAAAAAGTAAAAAATATACACGTAATTTTTTTAAGCTTTTTACCAAATTTAGCGAGTTAAAGATGATAATGAATTATAGAATAATCACACACATTAAATCTTTTGATGACAAGAAATAACACAAAATGTTACTAATACAGGGTAATTAATTAACTGAACAATGAAAAAACAAAAAATAATTCATAAAAAATAAAACATTTTAATTATTTTTCTCAAAAATTTGAAATAAAAAATATTGAAGTAATCTAAAAGTGAATGACATTTATATATTAAATTTAAAAAAAGTATTTATGTAAAACAATAATGACTATTTTATTGAATTATATTAAAAAATTGCAAAATAAACTTAATATCTGCTTAAATTGCATCTAATGACGATTTTCGCAAGATAAATTAAAACAAATTTACAATAATCAATCAGTTGAAATTATATGATAATCAAGCTTATTTTCAAAAGGGTACTGAAAAAGTCCATTTTATATTATTCTCCTAAAAAAAAAAAAAAAAAAAAAATTATGATCGCGATTTGCTGTCAAATTTTAAAATTTTCATACGTCATTTAAGCAATCTTATTAGTTAAATGATAGCCATTGTCAATTGTGATTATTTATGACAAATAAGTTACAGAATAACTAATAAAATTAATAATTCTTTAATTTTTGATAAAAACGACAAAAGCATTTTAAGCAACTATCATATAATTTGGCCACCAGGATTTAAAAAATTTTTTTTTAAAGTTATAATCACAAAATGAATGATCAATTCCTGTGCCAAGAGCACAGTATATAGCAAGGAGAAAGCCCTTTGTATTACTACTTCTGGAAGCATGGAATAGTTTAGCTTTCATCAGAACATATAAACACTATTTCACAAAATGCATACATTTAAATCATTTGGAAGTTTTATACATTAATTCCAAACACTCTTAACGCAATTACACACTTTCATTAGACTCATTATACAGGCTACGTACAGACAGCCCAGCCAGTTTCGAGCTAGTTCCTGGCGGCTGTTAGTAACAAAACAAGTTTTAAATCACAAGCAAAAAATGCTGTGATGGTGCTTTTTTTTTTTTGAGTTCAAACATATTATACATACATTTATATATATATATAATTAATAATGCTTGTGTGGATGTATTTCAAGAGTCATTCCATCCACACTTTCCTATCACAGCAACAACTTTTTTTTTTTTCCTCCTCAAACTTCCTTGGCAGACTCCGAGTGATTTAGGAACAAGGAATGAAGCAGAATAATATTTACCAGCGTGAGATTGAGTGCACACCCCCTGCTCACTGAGGGCAAACAGTTCAATCCCTCAGAAGGAGAGTGGCAAACAATCTTAAGCTGAGCTGCCCTCTCGCAGTGTGGCGGAGCAGGCTATGTACAGAGATTTGAAAGATAATTAGTAACTAATGACAAGGCTATGTTTTATCCAGAGAGGCATTGGACTGTCGACTGTGCTTGGAATAGTTTGGTTTCAAATAGTCTTCAGCTGACAGCGATATAACGTCTATCCTATCTTCCTTCCTATACTGCAGGCACCTCCGAATAAAATTCTGAAAAACAGTGATAAAATATTTTTCATTTCATTCCATATTTTTTAAATACATTTTGAACAATTTGATTTTAAAAAGTGTGCCTTCTATGAATTTTTAACAATAAAGTGGTTGTTTCTTTCATTACAGTTGAGATCATGTGTATGTCACTTTATTTTACTTATGATTGGTCTGTGAATCAAACAAATAATCGTTTTCACCCATAATGTTGAATATACAATTTTGTCCACCCATCGAAAACAAGTCAATTTGTCAGTAGGATGAGCTCTTCAGTGAGCAGTTGGGAAGAAAATGTTGGCCAATATCTTAGTGGGATGGGTTATTTTATATATTATTGAAGATTTGTCTCTCTTGATACTGCTATCAAAAAATAAATACTCATGAATCATTGAGTAAAGATAAATTTATTTTATGTAGAGTGTAAAGCACATTAAATATTAATATTTGATCGTTTATGCAAGCAATAAATAAATCATAACATTCAATTTATAGTTAGTTTAAATCGGCAAAGACGATTTAAATGTTTTTTTTATTAACTTATTTAAATTTATTTATTACTCTATGTTTTGCAAACAAGAGCTAATTTGGCTAAGAATCAGTTTAAAGTAGACTCCAATTACTAGATAGCCACAACCAAAGAGGAAATTAAACCAACAACTGAATTGATCATCAGAGCGTTAACCATTTTTCGAATAATTTATTATAAATAAGGTTGTAAAAATTCCTCGATACACAGATTTATACACAATTGATACATGTTACAAACATACAAAATAAAGCACAAAAAGCAAACCTTCTACTACAACTATAAAACCAATTTTTATTTGTTCAGTCAATTGAAATATGAAACAGTTATTACTCTACA
This sequence comes from Latrodectus geometricus, assembly GCA_026290005.1. Taxonomy (NCBI): domain Eukaryota; kingdom Metazoa; phylum Arthropoda; class Arachnida; order Araneae; family Theridiidae; genus Latrodectus; species Latrodectus geometricus. The sequence goes on from JAPDSC010147428.1 coordinate 3,723, forward strand.
TAAGTTTTAAACAATTTAATTATACAATTTTCACCCTTTTAAGTTAAAGGAAAAATTTCCAGAATTAACTTTTAGTTTTTCTTCTACAATTCAAAATCAATTATTTCTTTAAATTACTTATACTTCAATAATATATAATCTTTTAAATTAAATACATATATAAAAAATTCATAATCTTAATTTCTACTCGAATTCAAAATATATACAGCTTATGTACATATGCATGAAATATCAATTTCAAATAATACATATTAAAGATACCACTTTTAATTCATGTTTTGTATACTTAAGATACTGAAGTGTTATAATTGTAGATAATATTATTTTATCAACTAAATGATTACCTCAGCTTGTATAAATATAAGGAATTTTATTCACATGGACAGTTGATGTTCACAAAATAATATAAAGAATATATTTTTACTCTCAATTTAATCAATTGTTTAGTATAAAAATAAAAATGAATTATTGCATTAAGAATAATAATACAATTTTTATAACATTAAAAAGTTACAGTAGCATCTTAATTTTTTTAACATACAACAAAGAAGTAACAAAAAGACAACAGAAATTTTTTCTAAGACTTTATATGTAATGTATACCCATGATTTGAATTTTTAGATAATTATTTCATGAATTAAAATTTAAGTTTCAATACATTGATAATTGAACATGCTTAAAATTTTTAATTCCACATATTTTGGTGAAAGTAACTTCCTACATCAAACGATTAAAAAATATATTACTAAGCGGTATCTTGTTTAATTTCAATTTAGGTTAAATTCTTATTTTACAGCATTAATAAATATTCGGTTTCTTAAAAAAAATCTAATCTAGTTCCTACAACAAAACTTAAACTAAAATTAGCCCAGTTAGAAAATATTAAAATAATCATTTTTACTGACTACTTTAAGTATATTATAGTTCTTTTATTAGTAGTTTATTTTATTATTTGAATATAGAATACAATTTAAATAATGCAATACAATACAATTTAAATAAAGTATTTGATTTCTCAGAATTCAATTATAATTACGCCTAAATATTTAATATGATAATAGCATGTAAAATACTGCTAATAATTAAATTTATATTTTAAAATTAAAGTTAATTTAACTGAAAAATGGAAAATCTTAATGTAATTTTACGTAAAATTCAATAATCTATTTTACAATCCATTTTCTTCACATTTTCACACTACTTTCAAAACTTTTAATTCTGTATCTAACAACATAGAAACAACAGAAATTAAAAAATAAAAAAGATGTATTATCACTATATTATACTTTATAATTAATGATATAGGTTATCATGTAGTCACAGCTGATAAGATAACAATGAATTGTCAATAATATATAAATCAGTTTTTTTTTTTTGTACCAAATTATCACAAATAACTACATTAAACATACAATTAAATGTGTACAGATGTTAAATGATAAGTAAAGAAAAATTAAATTTTTTTTTTACTTTGGCCTCACTGCTAACTGCAGGTTTGGCTGGAAATTCAACTTCTGTGGCTTTTAAAATAGTATTTTCTTCTAAAATAGTAGCTTGAGACTGGTTATGACCAAAGGGCTGGAAAGGACAAGCAACATTTTAATATTCAGTCAAAATTACTAAATTTGCGATTAAAACATGACTAATACTATAAAATATTGGAATCAATAAATTGCAATAATAGATTCATAAACAATATTCATTATATGAATGACGTATGAAAAGAAAGCTTTCATCTTATTTAGTGAAAATGGAGAACTTATTTAAAAGAAAAAGAACGTCATTAATTATTTCAGATTTACAGATATACTCAATACAGAAATGCACTAAAAATTATAACAGTTAAAAGAATTACAATACTCTCCAAACTTGCAAAATTTCAAAAGAGAGCATTTTTTGGTTTTCAAAGTTTTGTTACTAAGTTTCTGCCTCAACAGAATTTCTACTTTTATTTATTTATTTATTTTTTTTTTTTGATAAAATTGAGATATTTTTAAGTATTCTAAAATTAATTACAAAACGCAAAAGTACACAGTAGGTCACATTGTTAGGCCATGGAAATCTTTTAATACATTTAACAGAAATTATATATATATACTTTCCCTTAAGTATAATGAAAATGTACTTAAAATGTCATTTCAGAATTTACTTATTAATTCTAAATGGTGTTTTAAAACACACATACACAAAAAACACCTATCAGATATTGATAATTACAAATGCACAAATTAATCACAACAGAAAATTTCTTTTAATAATCAATATGTCAATAAATGATAGTTGTTTCTTGATTAAAAGTCAACCAAGATATAAATCTTAATTATTAAATTTCTAAAAGTAAATTATAGCAAATTTTAACTAAAAACGTTCTACACATTTTAAAAATTTGAATATGTACAAAAATATAATTGCTTTTGATTAAATACAAAAAGTGTATTAAGTATTAATATAATAAAATATTCTTTGTCTTCTAATTTACTTATATTTTGTAAGCACCATTACTCCTATTATTTTTCACAACTTTAAAGATGATTACCATTTAATCAAGTACTTTAGTGTACATTTTATTGATAAACTTTATTATCAGACATTCAGTTAATAAATTTTTTATAATGAAATCATATTATACAATTTACTATCTATTTATTAAGTAACATAGAAAACTTTTTTTAAATATTTTAAATTCATGCCAAACAACTAATGAAACATATCGAGGATGAACCATTTATAGTCTTGAAACAATGAGAGCTTTTTTTAAAAAATCATCTAAAAGAATAGAGATATTTCTAATATTTTTTAAGGGGCCACATGGTAGTACCTATTCAAAAATTCTTAAAATGACATATAAAAATCAATAGCATAGCACTTCAACCCATAAAAAAGCCTTCACTTTAAGGTAATAAAATGAGAAAACATATTATATTGAAAATAAATATTTACCTTTTTTCCATATAGGCACTGATAAAAAATTACACCAACACTCCATACATCAACTTTAGATGATATTTTTGGAGGAGTTTTGCCTACTACAAAGCACTCTGGAGGTAAATACCTTATACGAAAAATAATACTTATTACTTCATATGTTAAATAACAAATAGTTAAATACAATGCTCAGAATAAAGAAAAAAATAAGCAAAATAAAACAATATTATTCCCATTAAATAACATTCTGTATATCTGATATGGAAAGAATAGAGCCTGTTAACTGCGGCAACAAAAGCCATCTTAAATGAAAATCAAATTAAAAACAAAAAAAGTCAAATTAAGAATGATAAATTATTTAAATTAATCACAAATTTAACATGCCAAGTAAAAATGAAAATAAGATTCAATAATTTCCTCTTCTTTAAAATCTCAAAATGAGTAAATTTAATCCAATATAAAGAACTATCAAAATAATATAAATATTGAATGATAATGATATATAAGCATGTGTTATATTAATAAATTTTTATCACCAGTATTATACAAGTCCAATAATAATTTAAATTCCATACAAGAAAAATTTAAATAAAACCTAAATAATTAATTTGAACAAGCTTGCTAAATGCAAAAATTGCCTTAAAATTTTCATTAATTATGCAATAGGTTTAAATTAAAGAAACTTTTTCAGAATTTCAACATTTTATAATAACTTATTTTTAAGAACATAAAAATTATTTTATTTACAGTAAAAAATTATCATTTGAAGATTCATAAAAAATTTCAAAGAAACAAAAAAAAAAAAAAAAAAAAAATTTTTTAACTGACATGAAATCGGTAGCATGTTCTTACCAATATGTTCCAGCACCTTGAGAAGTTAGATCCATTCCAACTTCAGGACTATAGTTTTCATCATCCATAATTTTACTTAACCCGAAATCAGTTATCTTAATTTCTCCACTACCAAGTAGAATGTTTCCTATAACAATAAAGAATTTAATTGCATAAATAATTTCAAAACTAAAGCATTCAAAGAAAATAAAAAATTTAACTGCCAACTTGACTATCTCAGATATCAATGAAACTTTAAAGAATTGTTCATTTTAATGATATAAATATCATTATTTTCAATTATTTTTATTTCCTTTTCTAATTTTCAAAAACTAAAAAAATTTAATTGACTCTTATAAGTTTTTAACCATGAATTTCACAATATATATATACACAATATCTAGATAAAAAATATTAAATTAATTATAAAACTAATTTAATAAAAATTGCTTTTTTAAACTTTAAATCAGGAAATTCTCAAGTCATGGCAAGAAATTTAGTATCTGTACTAATAAACAACCAAAAACTTTAATTAATGTACTTTAAATCCTTGGGTCAAGAAGAATGTTTGGGAAACTTATAATTATGTAATTAAATATTTGAATTTTTAAATAGTTTTTTTATACCGAATTTATTTTCTCCACAAAGAAAACATCATTAGTAATAACACTTAAGAAATCACCTCATACTCTTCTCTTTCACTGTTTTTACTTGTTGCAAAATAAATGTTTTACAGTTTTTCATTTAGCAAACATTTTACTAATTTATATAATCATTTGCAAATAAGATTTAATACTCTTTTAAAATTTAAATTATTATAACATTTATTCCCGATAAATCTAATTACTTTTGGGAACATAATTTGAAATTATCAAAAGTTGTTACTAATAACGCATGATGAGACAAATATAAAATAAATGGCAACCAAAACACTTATTAAGATGAACAATGCACTTAATTATCAAAAAATATATAAAACAAACTGAAAAACTTTCAAATGTTTAATATTATGTACATTTAACGATTTTAAACTTAGATACTCTATTTCTCTTTATTCTCACCATAAATTACTCTTAGCAATAAGTTAATTAAACAGAGACACTGGTACAGATTTAAAAGTAGTCATTACACCATTTGCATACTAAATTACTCTTTTTATTACAAAGTATTTTTTTTATTATAGGATATCATCTCATAGTACAAAACTATACCATTTACAGCAATAACATAAAAATAACCCAAAAACATGAGGGAGGGGGGACACTTCTTTCAACAAACTTTCCTACAACTTTTAAAAAGTAATTTTCTTCACAGAGACATTCTAAGTTTTCTTTATAATACACTCAATACAACCTAATTATAATACAAAGAATTGCATAGAAAACATTTAACAATTATTTGATTAAGAATATGAATAAAAATTAGAGTAAATTATTTAATTTTCATCTAGGCATTTTTATAATATTTTATAAATTTATCAACAATGCCATATGCAACTCTTTATAAATATCCACCAACTCTGAAAGATTTAAGTTATTTTTTAAGAAAATGATACTGCAATTTTGTGGAAAATTCATGCTAATAAACAAGGAAAATTCATTAAGGAGGAAAAAAAAAAGTTTGATACACCAAGGTATATTTAAAAATAAGGTGGGATTAAAGTCTTATCATTTCCTCCTCAGCTTTCCATCAATACATACTCTGATTTATGGAGAAAAAAAAATTATGAGCAATCAAAGATACAAATGAGTTTCCCTATAAAAAAAAAGCTTCCATGCAAGTACCCAATGATCTTTCGCATTTACCTCTTATTAAAGTATTTTGAAGAAATTTTTATCTAAATATAAACTCAATAAACAGTTGTTAAAATTCTCAAAAATGTTTTCTTGTTAAAATTTTTTGCAGATAAACCAGTTGTTTTGGCAGTAAAATTAAGAAAAGCATTTAATGATTAAAAATATGAAATACTCTTAAATTAATGAAACTATGACAACCACATAAAAATTTAATAAGATAAAAGTTATTTATAGCTAAACTAATGGTACTTAAAAAGTTAAAAAAAATTTAAATTAAAAAAAAAAAAACAAAAAAATAATAAAATATAATTTAAAATTTTTTAAAATATAACACATGAGAAATAACTACAAAAAGAGATTTAAATTTATAAATAGAGGAATTGATAAGATGATTATAAAACAAATAACTAAAAATGAACAGTAAGGCAATAATGTCATCTTTTGAACATAAATCTCCATTTGACTAGATCATTCGGGTTACAAATACAATGCATACACTTTTAACATTAGATCCAATAATGTTCTACTAGAAGCCTATGTGGTAGCAGAAAAATTCATTCTGTATAGTTAAAATATAAAAATTGAAAATAGAAACTTGTGCTGTTATTTTCTTTTTTGAATTTGTTTAATAAAAATTTAGATAGGTATCCATAATACAGGATACCTACATTTTAAATTCTGAAAATAAAAGAGCAGATTTTTCAGTACACGAGGTAAGATTTTTTTAATAATAATTTATATCTATAACATGTATTATATGCTAACAAAAATATATTTCTAAGGGATAATAAAAGTAAATCATCATTTTTTTCATCTTTTAAATACTTTATCAGTTCTATAAATAATTCTATTGATTTTCAACAGTTCATTTATTTCTGTACACATTTAGTAGCTTTGTTAGTTTGTGGCATTTTAAAACATAATGGTAAATAAATGGGCTAATAAATTTCTAAAATATTAAGGACTCAATGTGAAAAATGATAGAAAATAAATCTATAGAAGGTAATTGATTTACATGGAACAACACAACTGTCGAAAATATTAGTTCACTAAGAATAATGTATAGAACGTATGTTTCAATGTTTAATTCTAACCATCAATTCAGTAAGAATTCAGGCTGATGAGCGCATTGACTGAGGCAACATTTATTGATGAAATTCTATTTTATTAACTAGATTTGTCAGTTTGTTTCAATAAAGTATAAAGATTTATTAATAAGAAAGCAATTAAAAGATAATCTTGCAGAACATAATACATAAAGGCTTTAAAAATAAACAATGGAATCAATTGGTAAGAAGCTAATGACATTTTATGATTATAGAAATTTTGGTAAAGTACAAATCTATTACAGAAATGTCCTCATAGCAGTATAACGATGAAAAGGGTCATCAAGTTATATTATTTCTAAGCACTATAACTTGATAACCCTTTGGAGTATCATTATAAGGGGAGTCAAAATAATCATAGGGAGGCTACATAATTTCAATAATTGAAGTAGCATATATTTGCATGAGTAAATGCTTGAAAAAATATAAAAACAATAAATTTCCAGTATTAATTTTTTTAAATGTTTTTTTCTATTGTTTGATTATTTTACAAGAGTAATGAGATTTGGAGTTTCATTAAAATGATTCACTTATTCTTTAACATAACCCTCAAATGCACGGAAAAAAAAATGAGCTAAGATTGTTTTAATAACTTGGTATTTTTTAATCCTTTTCAACCATTGTGTTTTTTTTATTATTATTATTCCTTGAAACTACATAAATCTGATTAGAAAAAACCCCTTTATCCTCATCAGTAAATTATAAATCATTATCTAAAATAGGTAAGAAATGTGATATTTTAATATATATATAAACTCATTATATTAAAAAAACTAATTGAATGAAACACGCAAAATATTTAAATAGAAATATTCAAAATATGAATATTAAATGAATATATATAAAGAATACTGAGGGAAATAAAGCAAAATTAAGACACACTTAACATAAAAAATGAAGCACTATTTTGCACACAAAATATGCAACATTTTCTTTCTTTTCTTTTTTTAACCAACAATTTTACATTTACAGAAAATGAATGTGATAAAATTTACCTGGCTTGAGATCATAGTGTATAATTGGTGGTTTGATTTCATTCAGGTACTTTAGAGCATGGACTACTTGCATTATGATACAACGGGCTTCTCTTTCAGGAATATTTTTATGTTGTTTGAGGTAGAAATCTAAATCATGACCATCACAGTATTCTAAGACTGTACAAAACCTAATAGGATATTAAAACAGTATTAAAAGTAACAGAAATACTGAGAATGTGTAGTACAAATAATTTGAGTAATAAGGCTATAAAAATATGAGAATGATGTGACTTTAAACCCAGCACAAAGAATTTGATTAAGATTGTAAGAAGTTGCAAATTTTAAAATTTGTTCATATATAAATAATAACAGAATTTCAACTTTAAAATATACTTACGAATTAGCATCGATTTCAAAAACATCATACAGTCTTACAACACGAGGATGATCAAGAGACTTGTGAATGTTATATTCTCGAAGGGCATGTCTGAAATAAATGAAATATTTCCTTACTGAATGCATGGTTAAATGTAAATCAAATGAAAGAAATTTAAATTTAAACAAAACAAGCACATCAATTCTAGGGCAAAGTAGTAACATTTCTGAAGCTTATTATTAAAAACATTTTTAATCATAGACAAATTTTGCACAAAAATTTTTTTCTGAATGAAATCCAAAATCTATACAAATTTTATACACAAAATCAATGATGTATTCCTCTCTCCTCATTAAGTCCACGGATCCAACAGCAACAGTTACACTCAAATGGTGTTATTTGAGAATTAATTAGTTAAGGCTATCAAAGCGACTGACTGAAAAGGATAATTCATTTTGCTTTTGCACAACAGAGCTAATAAATCAAGGATATACAGTTTAAAGTGGATTCCAAACCATTATACAAAACTCTTGGTGAGAATCAAAGTCAAGAATGGTTGAATCAAAAGCCTGAGTGCTAATCATTCAGCTTCCAGTTCTACCATTGGCAATATTAATACATATTTTGGAAAAATTCCATAGAATGAAATCAATACATGGAGCTCATGGGGTGAAAAAAAAGAATTGACTTTGAATAATTTTTGGAAGCAATTATCTCTCCAAATGATTATTAATATAAATTTAGAAACACATTGGAAGTTATTACACTAGAAACAGAATAAATAAATTGTATATGGATTTCAAAAAGAAAAATATAAACATGCTCATCAAATTTCACTCTGTACTTCTGTTGAATGATTTATTGAGCCACAATAAAAGTAGGGGAGAAGTTGATAAACATATTCAGAAACATAAATGAAACTCTTCAATGTGATAATTTTTTAGACTGTTAAGGAGGAATGCATTTTAAATGGAGAATACAGATCTCAAGTATGTAAGGTAAATGAGAAAAACAACAGATTTTGCATATTTTTAGAAAGAAAATAGAAAAATAGGGATATATATATTTATTAAAAATTTATAAAGGAAATTTAGAAGAAACACACATATCTCTTACTAACTTCACATTACATATATATTATATATACTGATAAATAAATATTTTAAGTTTATGGAGCATATATTTTTAAACTCCTCTACTTTTGAGCATTTAACATTTCCCCAAATATCTAGGAATCAATTACGAGCAAAAATCAAGTGCTGTTTACATCATTAAGAATATTATATAAGTGGGACGAAAATAATATATCACAAAGAAAGTAAAATAATATATAATTTATTATCAATAAAATAAACCACTTTTAAAAATAATTTTTAAAATGTTAATTTTTCTTTACAAGGATAAATAAAACTAGAAAAATCATCATTTATTGAAAAGAAAGCAACTCTTTGGTTACAAATGACATATTGCTATATTACTAGTGTTTTAAGCTACTTTTTTTCACCATCCAAGAATTTGCAATCTTGAATAACATGAAATAATTGTATTTACACATACATTCAACAGCATCCTTACATGTCTAGAAAATTAATAACCTCTAAATGTAAAGAAATTCTAAACAAATGTACAAACACAGGATCAATTATAGTGACTCCTAATAAATGACAATTACTAATATCATTGATCATTGGAGAATACAGATTATTATTATTACAATATACCAAATACAATATTTTACTGAACACACAATCTGCACATAAATATTAATCAATCTAATGATAAAGTAAATGAAATAAACTTACTTGATATAGTTTGCTTTTTTGTCATCTTTCCAGTCTTTATTTAATTGGTGTACTTTACAAGCTACATATCTTTGCTCTTTAAGATCAAAAGCCTGGAAATAAAATGTTAAATTTAATAGAAAATTTAAACTGAATTCTTTATTTTTGGCACACAAATATCACAAAATGAGAAATGATTAATGAAAGACTAAATATAGTTTTAACTGCATCATAGTTTAGTCTCTTCAATTTTAGATATGAAAAGGCTTTGTTGAAATAAAAACACAAAAAATAAATAAATAAACGGGGGATCTCATTTCTTAAACCATATTAGAAACATAAATTATTTTTCAAAGAATTGCTTATTCTCATCATCTATCAAATAGTAGCACAAAAATTTCTTATGTGTAATATTGTAATGCTATGTTTGAAAACCATCAAATCATTGAAATCTTTCTAAGGATAAAAGAATTACACTGAACTGAAAACAATTATGTAATATCTATATTGTTTAATCTATAATATTATAGATTAAATAAAATAGTATAACTATATTGCAATATCAGAGCAAAGATGGTGCAGAAAAAAATGTGTTTGTGCTAATGTCTAATATAGGAAGGAAAAATGGGCCACTTTTTTGCCAATTACAAACGAATTCAGATTAAGTTGAATAATATGCCACATGTTCTACAGCATGTTATCAGCTGGTTTATCACTTTATGGCCAACAATTACAAACGAGGTATAACTTGACTAGGACATAAAATTTAAAATAAAATTTAGAACCATATAGCAAAGAACTTTTTCTGATCATACCAGAACATTGTTACACATTAAGACTAACATATGCACTACTTAATGATAAGCATATACTTAACAGATAAGCACTACTTAATGTTGTATATCTCAGGTTGTTAAAATGACAATAAAAGCTGGCCATGTGAGAATAATTTTTGTTGGAACATTAAATTAGAAGAATAGCATTAACTAAGTTAAATACAATGTAAAATTGAATATTTGTTTTCAAGATCATGAGGCTCAGTTGTAGATTCACTATTGATCCTAAGGAATATAAAGAAGGTATATAACATAAAGACAAGAGGAAATAGAAACTACATAAGTCAGAGTTACCATTTTAAATGTGTTACCCTCTTGAAAAGTTTCACTTTTGTTATTAGATAAAGTGATGGTCACAGGTTGAATTAAAAACTTCATGAACAACTTCTCAAAGGGAAAATGGTATATCATTTTATCTCTTGGAATGATGACTACTAATCTTTAATCCTTAAACATTAAAAGCTCAATGTTATATTGATATGATAATACAGCATAAATGTTTGGCCATTCTACCAAGATACCCGAAGAACTTTTTCACACTTTGTTTGTTGTACTGTAAATTAACTATACAGAATTTATTTTATCAAGAGACCTATCAAATCTCATAAGTAATACATTTGCTGTATCATCAGTTAACAGTTGAAACAATTAATTTCTGTTTTATGATAATTGACAGTGAAGCACTTGAGGCATGAAAAAACATTACTCGATGATTAAAAGAGCAGTATGACCAATGAATATGGGTATTTTCATTCATAGCATTCATATTCCACACTGGATGCACCAAATTAATCTAAAAATCCCTTCTTTCTTTCCCATCATTTATATACAAACTGTCAATCAATCATTGAAAATTCACATTTATGTGACACTTTTCTTCTTGATGTTATGAAAATTAGAAGAAAATTTTATGAAATTCCATTAAATTCATATAAAGAATTAATGCTTAGTTTAATGAAAACTTTAGAGTAAATTTGAAATTATTTTAAAACTTTTTATTTGTTTCGCAAAACAAAAAAATAAAATGAAACCAAATTATCAATTACTTTTTTTTTTCACAGAACTTTGCTGAAAAACTAGTTTATGTTTTCATTATATATAAAAATATATATATGCAAAAAATACATATATTAGGTAAAATGTAGTTTTATGCAGCAATTTAAGAGATAAGAAAAACCTAAGATTAAAGAAAGCTACCAAAAGATTTATCTTTTCAAATACAGAAGGAATCATTCATAGAGGGGCAACTTAATAAAAATATTTTCAATGTATTTAACAAACTTAAGCTATATTGGGATCAGGATAGATAAGAATTTGTAATTAAATTAGAAACAATACAAAAAAATAACAAGAATCAAGAAAGAATATATTTGCAAAATACAAAAATAATAATTCAAAATATTTAAAAACAATATTGTAACCTGCAATAAAGAAAGCTATAGTTAAAAGCTAAAAGTCTTATAAGTTAAAAAAAATAATAAAAAAAATCCTTAAATTTGATACACAATAGTAATTTATCATTTAAATTTTGCTGAATCTGCAAATTCTTTCGATTTAATCTTAAAACATTTTGATAAAAAACTAATTAACTGTCAATGAATCATAAATATTTTTAGAATTTAATACCAGTTTCTTCAGCACAAAATATATTATAAGAAAATTACTAAAAGCACACTAATTTAATTAGGAAATATCAAAATCATATTTGGTGTCAAAACATTTATTAAAACCTTTGAAAGGAATTTAAATTTTAACCCCAGTTATTTTAAATTTTTTAGGGTATTTAGTTCTAAGGAATGTGACATTTAAACTGTAAAAATTAATAAAAATTGATTGGAAATAATTGTGCAAAAAACTCAAAAAACTTAAATGCTTAATGTTACTTTACAATATTTTTTGATAAATATTTGGAACTACAAAAAATTTGATATTATAATTTATATAAACTTGTTATTTTAACAGAAATAGTATTAATGTCTGATTGCATTTCTAATTTTTATAATTAATCTACTAAAAATTAGAAATAGAATAAGAATCTTATTTTTTTAAGAAAAAGAAGCAAAATTATAATATTTTTAAAATTTTGAGTGGTACTAATAAATTTATAATAATATGTGTGTAAATTTAATATATGACTAAAATAATGTTTAATAACAAAGGAAAAAGCATCACCATGCTAATACTATATATGATAAGCTAATGAATGCTAAACTATATGCTAATCTGCTATATAAAATTTTTTTCTTATTTTAAACATTAAATTATTCAAAGAAAATTTGAATTAAATATTTATAACATAATTAATGAAGAAAAAAATTACATTTTTTGTTTATAAAAAATGAGAAAATTAAATCAGTAACTGTAAATACATCAAATGAACATGTGTTACATTAAATGAAATACAGAAAAATGGAATGTTTACTCAACAGTTCAATATGTTTTACTTTAATAGTTAGCCACAAAACTTAATAAAAAATAACTTTTTTTTTAAAGTTTAATGACACAAAAATTAATTTGTTACTGTTATAGCAGGAATCCAGTCATATTAAAGCAATAATTGTAAAAAATGATTTATTTGGTAAAATATCTGAACATTAAAAATATTATCACACTGTCTCATTTATATTTAATAATATAAGACAAAAATTAAAATTCATGAGTTCTACAAGTAAGACTAATCAAAAATAAAGAACATTTATTTATAGTTATATAGAAGTTGAAGGCATTTTTTACTACAACACAAATATTTACTTCCATATTGCTATTTATGAAAAAGTGAATAATATATATATCCAAAAGAATATGTAAATAAATACAAGAATTTTTTTAAGGATTTAATACCTTATTTAATTTAAATTTTACATTGAAAAACTCTAAGCAATTTACCTTATGTACTTCACTGAAACCTCCTTTGCCTAATAGAGTAAGTAACAGATACCTTTCATGTAGAACAGGATGATTATTAAACCTGTTGACACAAAAAGGAAGAAGCATTATTTTGATAATTCACAACAAATTATCAAAACAAAATATAAATTTGAAATTATCAATAAATTATTTATTCCATTATGACAAATTTTTTTTTACAAATTAAATTTCTCATGTCTAAATTTTCTTTAAATTGATATCATAAATTGAATAACTAAACAAAAGAATTTAAATTAGCTCAAAAACAGTTTTTTCATTAGATATTTCATTGATTTCATAAAATTTAATACAAACAAGATAATCAATGAAACATTTATATTAGCAGTATCCTGATTGAGATTTTTAAGAATTTCCTAAATAAGAAAATAATCTAACTTCAATAAAAATGAGATGAGAAGTAAGTTTATGATGCAATAAACAATATTGACACATTTATTAGTTTTAAGAAATATAATAGTACCATTTTCAAAAACTTTTTAAATTTACAGAAGATTTATTAATAAAAGGTCAATAAAGGAACACATATTTATAAAATATATATGAATAAAATAATTATAATATTTTATAAGCTTATTTTGCAGAAAACATTAATTTTTTGGACCATTTTTTTTTATAAAAATTTATAAAAGAGTTCATTATTTTTGCAAATTAATAAAAACATCTATAAAAATATTTGAAATTTTATCAATATTGATTAAATTTTATAAAATGCAAGACTCGTCCCCTCATTTTTCATTTATTACGAGACCTATTTTTAACCCACCTTGAATAATGATAAATGTATTAAAATATAACATACAAAAATATATAGATTATACTTCAAATATAGATATTGTATTCAATATAAAAAATATAATTATCAAATTTAAATATACCTAGATTGATCTTCATTATGTATCCTTTTCAGTTCACGTATATGAAGATTTCTTTCCCTTTCTAATTTTTCCAATTCTAATTGCAGATCAGTATCCTCCTTTTTGAGGGAAACTTGTCTCAATTTGAAAATTTCTTCTTGTTCAAAATACTCAGACCAGCTGAGGAGACTACAATAGTAAAAAAATAATTAATAAATTTTCAAAATTAAAAAAAAATTAACAAAAATAAAATATAATAGTAAAAAGATTAAATAAAATAATGGCAAAATTTAGGAGGCATATAAAAACATTAATTGAAATGAAAGAATATAAAATTTAATAACATGCATAAAAAAGTTCTCCAAAATATTTTTTTAAATATGACTATATTGTAAGAAATTATAATTTTAAACACTACAAAAAAGTTAACAGTAAAAAATCATTGAAAGATATTTTAAATTGAGAAATAGATTTTTGTATTAAGCAATAGATTTGCTGCCAATCTCAGTAACAGCCATTAATGATTTACATATATTAATGGCATATGATTTACAAACACAACATAAAATATTTGAACATCTAAATATTACACAAAAATAAAACATACTCTTTGGGTGGGTCAGGCCGAAGGAAATCTCCATTTGCTAATGCTGAATTAGCTCGACCTCTAGGTTGAGTTGCATTTGGTTTCTTTTTCCCTAGAAGTTTACGCTGTTTTTCTATTTCTTCTCTTTCTAAAGCAATTTGTTCTTGTTTCCTAAAACAAATAAAGCAAAATTATTAAGAAATAAGGCAAATTAAAAATTTCAATTAAAGGAAATTTTCTCACATTCTTAAGGTATAAAAAATATAAATTATACAAATGACAGACAAAACAAATTTTAGAAACTCTCACAATTAAATAGGAAGAAAATAGTATAAACTTTCCACAGACTTAATATAAAGTTAAAGTAACAATAAATAAATTTGCCAAGCGAACAAATGAAATTGAATTAAATAAATAAAACTAAGCATTTAAAGACAAGCTCATTTCAACAAAAATGTATTGTATATTGTAATTATTATATAAACTTGTAACAAAATAATTGATTAAACAAACAAATAATCAAAATATTTAAATTTTCAATATAATCTAAAATAAAAAGAATGAGCAAAGAAAAATTCCATGAAAAATACAAATGTGTGTGATTGTATGTAATCTTACTTTATTAACTCTGTAAATGCAAATCCATCAACCCAATTTTCTGCAAAAGAAGCCCCTTGTCGCTGAGTAATAAATTGGCCCAGACGTAATCTGTTTTGCATGCACTTTTGCCGACATGCCTTTTTTTCCATTAATGACTAAAATAATTAAGCATAAGTTTTATACATATTATAGACATTATACTATTATATATAACATAAAAATAAATAAAATTTATTTTAAAATAGCTTTGTAACATTTAAACTTCTTACAAACAGAAATAATTTAATTAATTTAAGACCAGTATTTAATTGTCTAACACATTAATTTTTAAAACAACCTAAAATATAGTCAGTTTTTTTTAAGAAAGCAGCTGGGATAGAAAATTTACCATTAAGAAAATGTTTTGTAATAAGCATTTTGTACTTTTGTAATAACATTTGGTTCAAGTTTTATATAATAAAAATTGATTTTAAATTTCCTGTATAGAAGCATTCTTATGATTCATGGATTCCTTAATCAAGAAAAAATTTTTTTTAAATAAGAACAATTGATGCTTATAACAAAATAATCAAGAAGGTTACAATTATAATTAATACAAATTTATTTTCATTTTCATGCATCTTTTATTATCATTTATTTATTTTTTTTATCATCTAATTTTCATCAACTTTATTTATTATTTTGAGAAATATAGATTATTTTTTATTCAAGAAAAAATACTTTGAACTGTGGATAATTAAATATACTAGTAATGCTAAATATCAGACTTTTACAGCAATTTTATGTTGAATTTTTCCTTGCCTAATCTAATTCATTACTACAGCCTATGCATTAGAATATAATCATTAGTTTCCACAGCAAATATCACACGGTACTTTAGAAAGGAGTGATCATCGTAACTCTGAATTGCCTTTTTGATATTTTAGATGTAATGCGCTAATCAATCCTTGCTTGGAAGGATATCTAAATGAGTTAAACATGTCAGCTTTATATAAAAAAAATTGCAACTGATGAAAGTGAAGAGTAGTAATTTGATGACTTGAAGATTAGTTACTCAATTTTAGTTGATGCAAAGAAGACTAACAACAAAGAAGCCAACTGCTACTTAAAACTTTATTTTGAGACTTTTTTATATGTTTATACTCAGAAGGTATTTGAATGTAAGAAGTACTGGATGAGAATTTGAGATCAGCACTAATGAATGAATAGGAATTTTTAGACATCATAGAAGAAAATGATGTAGTATTGTGATCATTTGTGAAACAGCAAATGAATGACAATGAAGTGTGTGGTTCAATATTAAAAATAGGTATGAAACATAATCTATTTTTACGATTTCACAAATTAATTTATTTGTCCTTACAAGTTTATGAAACAAGTCTTTACTGCTGGAAATTCACTCTTTTTTTTTTTTTTTTTTTTTTTTTTTATTCCTTAAAAAGAGAAAAAAAAATAACTAACATATTGGAACGTTTGAAACATTTCTGTGAAAACATTGTAGAAAAGAATAATTTATACACATTTGTTACTAAAATTATTAAGAATATGAAAATTTATAAATATCACTATATATAGTGAATAAAAGTTAAACATTAAATTATTTAACTGATTGAAGTATCAACTATTAAAAGGGGGGGGAAACTATTTACCTATGCTGTTTAAAAGAAAATTTAAAAAAAATATTTAAGTCAACAAAATGTATACAAGTTATTTGACACATGAACTGAATTATCCTTAATTTGGTTCTGACAAAAGAGATAACAAAATTTCAAGTATTAAATGCACAATGGGAAATATAATAAATAAACTTATTCTTATGGTAAATTTTTTCATATAGATATTTAAAAAAAAGATGTAAAGATTTCTCACCAAATTATTGTATTCAGAACAGAACACAAATTAGTAAAGATACTTGTTATCATATAAACCTATATTAAAGTGTAATAGAATGAAATACTAACTTAACAACAGGGATATCGACATACAAAGGATAGTTTAATTCTCATAAAACAAATGCCAAAAATTTAACCATATTTAAGTTTTAATTTACAAAAGCAATAATTTTATATATTAGATTTATTTTATGTATAATAATCATAAAAAATAGTTAACATTATAATAGGATCCTTTGAAAATAACTCTAAGAAAAATAATTTCCAAACAAATTGTACTAACAATTTAAATACTAAAAGTAATTTAACAAGTGACTTTAAAAATCATCAGATAAAGAAACCAATCTAAAAACATGATTTGGGCATAACAATTAAAAAAAATGTAAAGTATATTATTTCTGTATTGCAGTTTATGATTCAAAGACATGAATGAAAATTATATTCACAAATTAAATGCATATTACAAATAATTTTGAATGTGTTTAACAATTTCTAAGTGTTTTATTAATATAAATGCATCTGAAATGCAAGATGAACACAAAAACTTCATTTAAAAAAAAATACCCATTAAATTAATACCTTTTCTATTAGTAACTGTTTTGTGACATCATGACACCTTTGAAGTTGTTCTTTAGTCTTTTCTGTGGCTTTTTGTTGGGCAGACAACTGTCGCTTTAGTTCTTCATTCGCCTATTATCAAAGATTATATTATGAGAACACAATTTTTTTTATATTTAATTAATTTTTTTTTATATTTAACAAAATTGAATCTGAATTAATTTTAAAGTTTAACAATAGAAGATTGATATGACGCTCTTGCAAAATACAATGCTTTGCCTTCTGAAAAGTCTTTCACAACCAGTAAAATCATACTTGTAAGTCATAACATTACAATTTATTTTAAGCGATAATGAAGAATTTACTTTTTGATGCTCAGAAAAAAGAACTTAATCAAATAAATTCTGATTCACAGGAAGACAATGTCTGTTAGTGGTAAATTGTAAACCTCCCATACAAAAACACATTTACTGTGTATGTATTAACGGTAAATGCATTATTACTACATTTACCTTTACAACCATTGAAATATAAAACATTTTCAATTGACATTTTTCATATTATCTTTTTTATTAATTACTTAAACTATCCATAACACAACATTAGGATTTTATAGTTAAACATAAGGA
The DNA here is from genome assembly GCA_026290005.1 of Latrodectus geometricus. Classification (NCBI taxonomy): domain Eukaryota; kingdom Metazoa; phylum Arthropoda; class Arachnida; order Araneae; family Theridiidae; genus Latrodectus; species Latrodectus geometricus. The sequence goes on from JAPDSC010147428.1 coordinate 22,398, forward strand.
ACATGTGCCTATAAAATACCGAGTTACTGATTAATTGCAAATTTAATAGAAATGTCTAAGTTATTGAAATGAATTAGAAGAAAATAACGTAAATAAACTTCTTAGTGATTCATTCATATGGTTAAAAGTGGATTCCGAATCATTAAAAATATCCAAATCCAAGGTGAGATTTGATTTCAGGAACTGTTTGATAAAAGACAAAAGTGCTAATCATTTAGCTTATTTTGAGAATATTTTCGATATAACTGTATAGATGGGATTTTTATTTCTGAAATAATACTTTTTTTAATTGAGGCAGAGAAATAATTAGAAACGAAACAGGATTAGGTATTATAAATGCTGATCTAAGCTTTGACAAAAAAGAATATAATTTAAGAAACTCAAAGGGAGAACTTAAATACCCAAATATGCTGAAAAATGCTCCTTTCACAAATAGGCAATGTCTTGTATAATATGAAATTCTTAAATTATTTTGAATATGTATAGCTAGTTCGTGATTCATCACAAAATAATCAAATGTAAAATTTATTACAAAAATTAAAAAAAAATTCACTTTTACATTGGCATTATACATTTTCATAGCAAATTATACAGTTCATATATATATATAAATTTTTTTGTGGTTGCCAAGCGTAAAACAATTACAATTAAAGACATGCAGAATAAAAATTAAAATGTGAACCCACCCTTTGAAGCTCTTCTATTCGGTTATCTCTCATTTCTAAGTCCAAAGCAGACTTGCTTTCAAGCTCTTTAATTTTATTTATAGTAAGGTCGGTCTGCACTGATCGATAAATGGCATGTGATGTGCATAGAGGAGGTGCCATTAAACTTGAATAATCTAAAGTGGCACTGAGAGGTGGATTAGATGGCGAACCCATGTTCTGTTGTACTTGAGCATACTGAAATTGAAACAGTCATAAAAATTAACGGAGGAAAATTTTACCCATTTTGACCTTGGAGTGAATATTAAAAAATATCATATAAATATTACAAAATGTTAAGCAAATGTTTTAAAAAATAATCACAACATTATTCTTAAAGGTATAAACACTGCAAATCACAAAAGCAAGCAATATTAAGACTTTGAATCTGTGGAGTCAGGCCGTTTCAAATCTAAATATATTTGTTAGAGAATCAGAAAAAAGAAATTTAAGTAACACCAAATATATTAAAAGCTGTTTAAATGTTGGCTATACTCTTGAGTAAATATAGCAGCAATTTCAGGTTTGTTTATTGATTGAAATTTCTTTTTCAACTGCAACTGAGAGCTAATTAGAACAGAAACACAAACTTAGAATGGATTCCTAAATACTACAATCACTCAAAAATAAGATGATACCTACAACATTAAATTATTAAAATGAAACAAAGAATAAAAATATTTAGAAAATTTTTTAAATCTAAGTACTTTCAAAGAGAATAGTACTTCAGTGATTAACTAAAATATTTTATTTTCAAGAGAATCTCACAAACAGAAAAGAATCAAAACTATTTCAATTATACATCTTTAATATAATAGGCAACATTTCAGATAGACCAAACTAATCAAAATGAATTAGAAATGAGTAATGTCTTGCCATATAATAAAGATTTTTTACATACAAATTACAAAAGATGGACTGTCATAAATTCAGGTACTTGACACTGCACTATTGGTATCAGTCATAGATGTCCAACAAACAGCATGCACGACAAAATAATTTTATATTAAGAATTTTATGGAAATTTGAAAAGTCCTATTCATGAGGTACTGGAAGCAGATTGGTAAGTACTACAATAGTGATTTAAAGCAAGCTCAATACTTTCTGTGGCCAAACGAATGTTGCATTTTAATAAAGCAAGACAAAATTTTCCAAATACATGATTTTTAGTATTTTTAGTAAAGAATAAAAACAAAAATAAATGCATTATATATTATTAAAGTCGTTAACTTTTAGATTTTGAAATTTTTATACTAATTATTTGATTTCATGTAATCTTAATAAATTTTAGTTTAAAAGTAAATTTCAGTGCATAATACTTTAAAAATGACCACAAAATTAAGAAAATTATCTATGAATGTCAAAACATATTTAATCATCAGACACATTCATTATTGAATCAAAAACCACAATGCTCCAAAATAAACAACTCCAACTAATTTATTTTACCTCAATCTAATTTCAGAAATCAAAGTAGTTATATATGAAGGCTGCTAGTGTAGAACTTCACACTCCCAATGCAGAAGTTCAAGGTTTAATCCTCAGGCTGGCCAATGCCGACTCAGCCATGTCTGTAATCCCTTCAGTGAGTCAATGAAATTGATAGTACAAAGCATGCTTGGAAACTGAACACTGGGGGTTTCATGTTAGACTGAGCATCAAATCAGGACATGCTACACATCTCAGGGCCTTTGTTCATGAAATAGATATAGACACTAGGCCTTGGTTCCCATGTGGGTTGTGGTGCCACTGAGTTTAGTTGGTTAGTTATACATAAACATGCAGTCATATATAAATATAAGAAATATACAAATTTAATTTCACAACAGAAAGCAAACTAAATTAATTTTGAATGACTTTGAATCAAACAGTAATATAACATTTCTGTTTATCTAATAATCTACATTCAGCTCATATAAATAACATAACATTTTTTCTCAAAAGTAATTTTTTGCACAAGATCTAATTAAACTGCACCTACAGTTTAAAATGGATTCCAAATTATTACAAAAAACAAATTTGAAACTGAAACCCAACCTATGAATAGCTGAAGCAAAAGCAAAAATGCAAACCAATAAGCTGCCAATTCAACATAGACATTTTGGAATAAAATATAATAATTGTTATTAAAAATTAAATTTCAATGCAGATGTGTTTTTGACTAAAGACATTAACTAATTATTACCAAGTTTCTTTAATAAAGACACATTTATTTCATTAGCTGGAAAGACAGGGAAGGTATTTTGCTTTATTAAAAATAGATCAAGTAAAACTGTTTTCATTATCTTTTATACATATCTATTTTCATAAAAGACATTAGTAAAAAGCAAAATAACTTAAATAAATGCAAAATGCATGTAAATTAGTTTTCATTAATTTAAAACATTGTTAAAAGCTACTTCAGTAAATTTTTGATAACATTTTGCCCATGAATAATATTTTTATTAAAACTGATAACAAATTTAACATTTTCCTACATAAATATCTGACATTTAATGCTTTAAAATGTATAACGAAAATTCAAAACATAAAAGAATTTTATAGTCGAAATTCTTTAAAACAGTCAATTTATAAGAAAGTTAAAAATATTCATAAAATTTACTAACCATATAACTTTGAGGTGTAGGAGACTTAGAACCAGCATATCGACTAGGACTATGACCCTGCAACAAAAAAATTTAATAAGAGAAACATAAAATAAATGTTTTCTTTGAACAAATTATTAAAAAACACGATACTTACCTTAAAATACTCATTAATTTTTTTAGCACTTTCTCTTGCAGATTTCATTCCTAAATGAATAGTTAAAAAATGAAAATAAGTTTAAACAAACATTAAAAAATATTTTTTTCTACTGCTTACTTCAAAAGCCATGATACACACATTACAAAATTTTAAGCATTCTAAAGAATATAGCTACAAGATTAATATTAGTTAAAATCATGACAAAAACATATTGTAATAAATTGTATAGTCACTTTTGTGCATATAAATTTTGAGATATAAAGTAGATGCCTGACTATGAGCAAATATTTGAATGATTAATTAAAGAAATTAGAAGCTGGGTAACAAAAATTTAATTAAAAGTTTCAGCTCTATACTTATTTCCATTAATATTAACTATATCTTAGGAAAGATTGAAAAGTAATTTAAACAAAAGTGGTTATTTAATAAAAAGAAATTCAATGATGGAGAATTTCAAAATGGTAAAAATTTTATCAAAACAGATAAGTTATTAAAGGACATGCCTTCATCTTTCCGTTTCCTTTTCCGTTCGGAGCCACTAGCAGTTCTGTGCTGTAGCTTCTCAGGTGTCTAAATAAAAGATTAAACCATATGTCAGGAAGTACATTACATATCCATAGCATATATGATCAGTATGAAAATCAATAAAACTTAGATAATACAATTCAAACATTTTATGACAAGAATAGTAACAATTCCTTAATTTAACTTAGGTAACAAGTCTAAAGTAGGAAGGAATATAAAAGCTCACATCTAATTCTTTATCACTAGTATGAGATCCATAACTGGCAGCACTGAGATTGGAATCAGGATTGTGGTTAATGTTGCTATTGCTGCTGGTCCCAGAAGAAGCATGGTTGATTCCTAAAGTTGTTGTTTGAGCTTGCAATGGCATATTTCCTGGAAGTGTCATCATGGGAGAATTCTGTTGTACTATCTGTTGCTGAATTTGAAGGGGCAGCTGCTGAGCATGAATATTAAAATTGACTAGACCCTGAAATAAAAACATTTTATATGCTTACTAAGCAGTGGCATTTGATACATATAATATGAAGCTTCAAATGCCAATATTATTTACACATAATCTTTCAACTTATCTTCTTATTTTAACTTGTGTTATTCTTTATATTCTGTATTTATTTGAAATTATTTTAGTTGGATTACATTTATTTATTTAATCTTTGGGGTGTAATGGCTTGATTTAGACTTAAACCATTACAGAAAAGCCATACTTTATAGCAATATGGTAAATTCCCCCTGATGAAGCTGACCATGTTGAAACTTCATTCATTTAATTTGATTCATTATGTGTTTTCTCCATTTTCCCTTTTATTTTGTATGTTTATTCAAACAGTTTAAATGTCATATTATAAATTTCACTTTGTCTACTGGTTATATGTACTATCTGGCTGTTATATTTAAACGGGCTTGCTTTATTATTGGATTTGCTTTATTGTATTTTTTAAATATTAAACAACCTTAGATTATTTATTTTAGGCTAATTCTATTTAAGCTGCTTTTGCACTGATTGCATTGGCATACTCATAATGACTTTGAGAACTTAACAATTTGAAAAGGTAAATTCGAAATAAATTTATCCTTATTTCATATAAACATGGTCAAAAAAATTCAAACAAAACAATATTTAATAATCATAGTTGATTAATTTAAAATCAATGAAAATTATCTATTATATGCATGACCGATGATAGCAAAAATATTTTGGATAATGTTTTTTAATCAATTTAAAGTAATTACCACATTTGTGCCAATCTTTTGATACTGTATAGCAGATAGACTAGCAGCAATGACAGTTGTAAAGTATTTTAGTGATGGCAACTAGTTATTTGTTGAATGGACTTTTCAAAGATCACAAGGCTTATTTACAAAGAGTAAGAAACAAAAACCAGAAAACTGAAGCACCAACTTTAATGGATATGCATGATAATACAGAAACTTAATGTCTCTCATAATTCACAAGTGAATGAAATCAGCCCAAAGATTTTACCTTCAAAGACCAAGATTCTGTCACAAGGTAACAAACACAAGGTCACAAGGTAACAATAACAAAAAACCCAATTCAAGATATTGATTGACAACACAAAACGGCTAGGCTAATATGCTGAACATTTTTATAAGTTTTTTTTTTATGACATATACTATATGGAATTTTCACAAAAGTGTTAATAATTGGCTAAAGTGTAAATTCTTGAAACTATGAACTGCATTTTATATATTGTCAGCAAATGTAAGCAGAATATAATGTTAAAGTATTCATATTTATAAAAGTTTTAAGCATATGATAAATACTTTCCTTTAACAAAAAATATAATTTTAGCAAAAGGAAAGTAATTTTAATAAGATTGATGACATTTGAAATGAATGATACAAGAGTTTAAATATATTTTGATATTAGTATTCAATGTCAATTTCAGGAAAAACAAATTATCACTGGTCTCACTTTGTCTTAGTCAATGTTATCATCTAATAATAAAAAACTGTTATATTATTAATGCTGTTTGAGATGCATAAATCATATTTTGTTGTGGAAATTTTGTGCATTCCATCACTCCCGATTCACTGTGGTTCACCATCTCAAAGAATCGCCCAACTTGATATTGCATTAACAAAAGTAAAACTAGGTAATTTAAGTTTTGATGGAAGAATAGGTTTTGTGTGTATGCGGCATATATTTTTTAACAATTTTCAATAAAATCTCAATTCTATAAATGAAAATAACAGAATTCCATTTCAATAATTATAGTATGTTGCCAAGTCTATTTAGACTAATATATACATTTTTTGCAGTTCTTAGCTATGCTGATATGATAAAATTATTAAACTTGATAGACTTCTAATCAATTTGTGATGCCATTAATGGAAAGTGGAATTATATTAGAAATTTTCAGCAATAAAAATAAACAACAAGACAAATACTTATTCAAGATCTTTCAATACTAAAATGAGCTCTAGTATATTTCTTCATGAAACCAAAACAATATAGGAATGTAGATCGCATAATTTGAAAAATCCGGGATCACATATTAGACAAAGAAAATTAAATTCTGATCTATATACACCACAAGTACTTTGTTTAACAACTCAACAAAACCATTTGTGTGTTTTATTGGAATGATTGCCGCCCAACCTGTCTAGTGGTTAGCGTGCCTGACTACAGATGGGTGGGACCAGGGTTCGAATCTTGGCTCGGACATGGATGTACTTTCTCTCTCTCTTTCTTGTCTTTGTCCTTTCTTTGTGTGTGAATGGTTGCCTACCCTATAAACAGCTACCTATGGCATATGTGTACTGAGGAAGTCGTACTCCACACCAAATATGGTTCAGTTGGAAAAGTGGAGCAGCGCACCCCATATTGCCACCCTGGCTGGCACACAACAACAACATTAGAATGATTAATGTAAACTTTAAAATAATATGAAATTATATAGAAAATCAATTTAAATTTATCTTTAAAGTAAAATAAAATACTTTTTTACATTAAATTCAACACATTGTTACAGAATATACTAAATTTGATATAAAAAATGTTCAGAGTAAAAATGATAACATAACACTTTTCAATATCAAAGCTGAAATTCAAGAAGTATATCTAACTCATATAAGTTTATTTTTTAGATTAATTCACAGGAAATTTTTCTGAAGTTAAATAATTTTAAATAATGTTTTCCTTTTTATTACAATTACTCATATTTTTTAAACAAAAATCCTATAATATTTATTAAATTAATCTTAAATTATTGCATATTTTTATAAGCACAGTTAAAAAATTGATACAATTATAACTTTGGTCAACAATGCATTTTTAAATTTGAATTATAATAAATATGAAATTATCATTTGCAATGAATCTGATTTCAGATAGATCAGAAATATGAATCCAAATACAACAATAATATTTCCAATAAGTATAAAATAAATTGCTTTACTTCTTAAGAATCTGTTTCCAAATATATTCAAAAGTATAATTAAAATTTTAATAAAAATAAATTACTCTGTTTCCAATGAATCTGGCTTCTAGGAGTTCTTGTTTTCGGGGATCCAGTGTATGGATATTATCCATTGCTTTAGTTTCCCACCTAAAATAACACAACACTTACAGACTTTATTTTCAATGTATTAGAAAAATAATTATAACAATGTATACAATTTTATTATGAAAAATACATTTAAAACAGTAGAAGATTTACTTATTAATAATTTGCATTTGTTACTTAAAATACAATAATAAAAAAGTTCCAAACAAATACTTAATGCCAAAATATAAGTCATTGATTGAAATTTCACACATTTTTGAAAATATATGATAAGAATGTTTTAAAGGAAACTCTTCAAATTAATATCATTAAGTAATGTAATAGGAAATTTATTGGATATCTTTCATTAAAAACATTAATTTTCTTTTATAATAACACAACTAAAAGTGGATTTTAATTGTATTCGAGAACAATGAACACAACTTAACAGATAATACTTAACAAATACACAGAGGAGTATTTATTATTTTTAAAGTTAAAGTTATTGTTACATAATAAAAGTATATTGTTTTTGCATCATAAAAGCATACAATCTAAAATATATTATTAAAGTTATATTAAGTACATTTATTTTCTTCCATTTTTCTAAACTAACACTAAATCATTTGATTTTGTACCAGTGAAAATTACACTACTTTTCACTATAAATAATGATATTTTAATAACATTATTTAAATTGTTAAATTCTGTGATGAAGTATCATTTCAAAAAGAGAAAACTACCTTAGGAGCTTAGGTAAATTGCATCATAACTGATAAAGCAAGGTCATAATGATTGGAATTTCACAAGATAAGAAAATTTATGCAAGATATTGTGACATAATACAGAAATGTATAATCATTGAACATTTCAAACTGTTTAATATGTGAATTAAATGAAAAGTTTAAGGAAAAATGTAGACATGAGTGATAATGAATTATAGTGAATACCCACAGTAATTATATGAAATGTATCTCCTAATGGATTTTGACTTGCATGACCTAAAATTTTATGGGCCACAAAACTAAGTATAAAAAAATGTTCAAACTTTTTCTTCTTTTCTAACAGCTACTGTTTGTTTAAAATTAGATTTTCTGTAATAACAATATTTCTCATTGAATGTAATAGAATGACACAAGCAATAAAATCTCTGATTTAAATTTGGTAAATTAAAAATGCACATAGTAATTATTTATACAAATCATCAGAAACTTTTTCATAGTATATGTTCATATCATATTGCATAATATGGAAGTTTAATGAGTAATTACTCTTTTTAGATAATATCATAAAATTGAATATGCATTAAAAATGCCTCTTTGTTCCCACACAATCCCAATTATTAATTAAATCCTGTTTTAATAATATATTTGATTATTTAATCCATATCATGTGTAACTGTATTAAAATAGTTTTAAATTTGTAAAATTATAGAATCAAAAAAAAAATTTTTTTTTATAAGAAATAGAAGTGAATATATTTTGAGATAGTTTAAATTTTGTTTTGTGCATTAGATATATTTCATACACAATAATTTTAATATTAAAAAAATACTTGCATTTTAAGAATTTCTTTTCAGCAAAATGTATTTACTTAATATAAACAAAGAATATTTTTCAATTACTTATTTTTTTTTTACACATGCCAATGATTTTTTTTCTTCGGATTTATTCATAAGAAATTTTATGTAGTTTTATAGAACATATTTTTATTATTTTGTTTGGGTGTGTATGTCGTTAATATTTTAAATTTTCAACAGGTATTTATGACTCAGTGTTTACAGGTATTTGTTTACATATATAGATATTTATTTTATGTATTTAATGATTAATTTATTTGATCTGAGCATAACAAACCTCATCGCATACATTTTTCACATTTGTTACTTTTATATACTAATTGGCAATTCAATATAAAATATTTTCTAACAAGTTTCACTGACATTTACTGTAATTATCTAATTCATTAAATAAAAATTACATTTCACATATATTTACATTAATGGCAATTTATATTGTGAGAAAACCTTTATTTTTTAAATTTTTTAATTAATATTAATATAAACACTACAAAATTAATCTCAGATAAAATTAAATTCAATAAAATATACAATGTTGTTAGGAAGTCAATGAAAAAAAAAATGCCCTTTCTAATAAATAAAAAAAAAAAAAAATTGTTTTACCTTTTTTCAATAATTTCTATGGTATGTGAAAAATATTTTTCCAAGTGTTTTGGTGTGTGTCACTGAAATAATCTATCAATCTGCTTAAGTTGCAAACGAGAAAATGAACGTATCTGTCTAAGCAGATTGGTAGATATATTGTTGCAGTATGTTTTTGTTCTTTTCATGCAACTACATTTTTACTTTGTAACACAACGTTATTAGCCACTTACTTGAACTGTAGCAAGTTAACATATTTTTGGACTCTCATTCCTTATTCCCAGCATAAGAAACAACATCACAGGGAAAAGCTGGCAAATCCCCTTCTACAACAACAACAAACTATCAAAACAGTACTACTACTACTGTGACCACCGCCACCAGAACCGAAGCAGCGATGTGGGAGAGTTAACAGAAACAGGAAACCACCACTCATCCCGAAAATGCGAAGGGGGAGCAGGGGGTGGGGTGGTGAGGAACAAAAATTTTTCCACCAGCAGAAAGAGAGAGAAAAACGATTCGAAAACAAAACGGAAAAAAGGGACAAAAAAAAAAAAATCTAGCGCACGAGTTCTAGCAGCCACGTAGGATGGCAACCAAGATGGAAGCAGAGCCTACGCCCGAGCTGCAGTCCAAAATCGCAGCGAGATCGCATGATCTAGTCAAAAGCAGACTGCTAGCTACCATCTTGGCTCTGTATCCGACAGCACAACCACTGCTAAGGAAGGAGGGAGAGAGAGAGAACAGACAGACAGGCAAGAGAGAGAGAGCGAGGGGTGGGGGGAGAGCGAAGAGAGAAAACACACGCACGCACATACAGATATCGATATCAGAGGCATTACCTCAGCATGGCCGCGCACTCTTTTCCCTTTCACCAATGGCCGGACGAGGAGGGATTTTTTCATCGTTGCAGGAGCAATAATAACAAGCGCTGCATTTATTATTGCGGCACTTCATAAGGTCACTCGGGTTTGACGGAAAGGCGCAAAATTCTTCTACAGCCGCCGCCGCCACACAGCGACATAACTACGTATACCTTTAGTGCAGAGAGACAGGAGGTGCAAGGGGGGGGGAGAGGGAAATTCGCTATTCCAATCCCTTTGCGAGTGGTCAAAGCTAGCGCGTGGTTGCACAGCGCGCACCGATTTGAGAGGGTGAACGTTGCAATGGAGAGAAGAAGAGACAGCGAGAATAACTAGCCAGCCCAAACGCCGGAAGAGCTAAAAATCCAAAGACACCCACCGTCCATGTTACCCCCAGAGAACCGTCTGCACTGCGTCTTTGGGATCGGGGGTGTCACCCACTAGAGCCTCAGCAGTGCAAACGATCTCAGCTCGTAATGTTTACGTTTCGAAATACGATATAAATCTGGAAAAACGCTTAAGGATTTGTGAGGGAAGCAACGATTACAGCTCTATATTTTAAGAAAAAATTATCGATAAACAAAAATGGTGACAGACCCCATCCATCTGAATTAAATCAGACTGACAATATTTATAAACATAAATTTTAATTTATGAGCCAAATCAACTATTTAATTACCGTAGTTTTATTGATTGCGACATCCTAAAGAAAAATCAAAATGATAAACTGCCGGTTTTGCAAATGTAAAAAATATATTGTATAGTCGAAAAGGGAAATTTGTTATTGAGAATATTATTATTTTTTCTTTTTGTTATTAATAACCTTTATGTTAGTATAAAAAAAATATTAGAAAATTATTGTTACTTGAATCTCATAAAATTCAAATCAAAATTTCATAAAATAAAATTAGATACAAATTATATATAAAATTAAAAAACAATTAAAATTTTCAATTTCTAATTTATGATATTAAAATAAAACTGAAAATTAAAGAGTTAAAATATTGACTTGTTCAATTGAGGGCTTAAAATAACACAAGCAAAAAAGAAAAGGGGGTTAGTAAAAAGCTTTCCTTCAGAGATAAGGAGTTATTGAATTCTGATGCTGATTGCATATCTACCTTCCATTTATTTAAGCAACCCCGTTGTATCCTATCGCTCACAAGCTGCAGCCGGTAAATTAAGCAAATGCACAGGGGTCTACAAAAGTGAATTCAAGGAGCCCCTGTAGGGATGCTGCAGTCTGAATAAGTTTTTTTTTTCGTCTTTTTTATATTTTTATTTTAACCGAAACGTTACGATGCGAAACCACGCAGGTATATACCTAACTGGAGTGGGAAAAGAAGAGAGTTCTCTAATCTCTGTGTGTATTGCTTTGGCGTGTCGCAGCGGTCGTAGACGGGTAACGTAACCGGTTATAAAAAAAAGTTTTTCGGGTTTTCGCTTCATTAAGCTTTCGTGCCTTGTTGACAGTCGATAAACTGGCGAGGCGTCGACGGAACGCATTAAAATATTTTCTAAAAACATTCATTTGCTGTTGCGATTTGTGTGCCCGTCTTCTTCGCATTTTTCCATATCGACTTTTCTTGAAAAATAAATAACGATAGCGCGCAGCTAAAAGTGAAAGAGGAGATAATAATAATAATGAGAATATTTTAACAAGTGGGAAAATAATGAAACATGTCTGAGATTGTGTTTCGACGAATTGTTCTTTATCAGTCGAAGGCGCTTATCACCAGGAATAGAGCCGCCGTGATCTTTTTTAAAGATGGCGGCAGGAACATTACCAACCAGCTTTTAACCATTGAATGCAAAATGGTTTTGAGTCGCTGGGTACAGAACTCCGACATTTTTATCGACTAAGATTACAAGGAATGCGTCGTTTTAAAATGCATTTTAATTTTAGATCTCTTCCATTTAAAGTGATCAATTTTCTTTGATTTATAATTAAGGGGGGAAAATTTTCAAGAATAACGAACTAAAGTCGGGAAGAAATAATGCAAATTAATAATTATTTTATCCCTCCCAAAATGAATTATACATTTTCTTAAAATATCACATAATGCTTACACTCTGAGAAACCAAATATTAATTGGCCTATTTTAAGAAAACCAATGTGTAAGTTAACTTTTTATGATCAACTATTAAAAGATAATTAAATAAAAGATACTCTTAAAGTATTTTAAATAATAATAAATATACCTAGTATTTTAGACGTAAACTTTTAAGTGATTATGTATATAAATTTTCTAAGAATATGACGTTAAAAAAATTGAAATATTAATGCATTTCATTATATTTTAGACTAAAAAAATATATACGCTAATATTATGCGTACAAAATATTTGAATATAAAAAAAATTCCTATAACATTTTACACGGGATTTCAAGCAAATAAAATATGTGAAGAATGGATGTCAAAACATTATTATCGTGAGTGCGTGCTTTATATGCTATAAGCCAGAAGCTTGTTGCCAGATAATTAACTAGAATTATTTTTAAGTGTAAATTAATTATGAATAATAGCAGCTGTCAACAAAATCTAATCTAAAATCTACAGCGGAATATTGCCAATCTTAAATAATTAGTCTTTTGGTTTTAATTTTTGTTTTAAAAAGTTTCTAAGTTTTAAATGAATATTTCTGCAGATTCGAAAAAAGCGTTTTATAAAAATTAACGGTTAAAAGAACATTATTCTTTAATTTGCAACAAGAATAATATTGCTATATATTACACCATGTATTACGTGGTGACAAAATCAGATGTAAATTTAAAATTTCAACCAGAAAAATTATAAAATTATGGAAGTATAATACACAGTATGTATAGTAAACTTGAAGGGGGGGGGGGAGAAAGAAAAAAAAAAAGAATATTTTTTCTTGTAACGACCTCATTAATACTAATATAACACACCCCAAATCTATTTTATTTTACTCTTCAAAACTTCAATTTTAAAATTTATCTAATACTTTTCATAATCTTAACATTATCTTTTTTTTTTTTTTTTTTTTTTTTTTTCCTTCTCTTTCTTTTCTTTTTTCAACAATTTTAGTCGTATTACTTTTTTTACAAATTTATAACTTTAATTTGCTTAGATTAACAGTATGTATTTCTACATAAATGAATGATTTTTTTCTTGTATATAATAAAAGATTTTAAAACAATTTCATTAAAATATATAAAAAATGTCCTTATTTATTTGACATACTTATTTTCATTATTCTAAGAAATTCATGTCGTGTGTGTGATATCAACCATTTTTATACTTTTTTACACATTTTCCTGTAGACTTAAACTCTCTTTTCCCAATACATAATTAATTTTATAAACTTTTTACATAAATAAACTGACTTATAAAAATTTACTATCCAACAATAAATGCTTTGTGCTGAAAAGTATAATTTTAACGTTCATTTAATAAAATGTTTAAAGAAAATTAGGAAGTGTGAAACCTTTATTACTACTAGTTATTTGCAAATAACGCCAGATCAAATATAATCATTATTTATAATTAAAAATTTTTCACGTGAAGAGATTTGAATATAATTCTAAAACTGAAAAATTCTAAATACAGGACTTCGTAAAATTGAGATTTGATAATAATTTAAAAATAAAATTGTAATAATTTCTAAAATGTTCCTTAAATGGAATAAGACAATTTTTTTTTAAATTTCATATTGTATTTTTATTTTTTTTTTTAACTTAATATAAGTTTAAATCATTTCCTAACAGAATGACATAAGCACCTATTTCCAGTGTAAATAAAGATTGATTTAATTAATTTAAAGGTTTATTTAAATTATGATTTTTTAGAATTTGTACTTTCTATTATCATGCAGGGCAAAGGTTTGGATATTGAGAACGGGGTAAATTTCTTCAATGCAATTTTAAATTACGTTAATTTTTAAGAATATTGCTTACCAAGAACAAAATTATCTTATATATATATATATATATATATACGAGAAATTGGAACGAAAATGGCATGAAGTGTCAATAATAATTCCAGAATTAGTAGCAAATATATTCCATCATGATTAATATGAATAGAAGATTTAGGAGAGTACAAAATTATTAAAACATAAACATGAAGTATACAGGAAAATAACACCGAAATATCTACCACAAAATACTTAAAGTCAGCATTTATGACGACATTTTTAACTTTTTAAGCGATTTTCATAGCTATTTAAAACTTCAACAATCAAACTTTAAACCGTCCTTTAAAAAACGTCAAAAATTAGAAATTAAAAAATAAAAATAATAAATAAACATATTTTATTTTATACTTTATATTTATTTGATGAATTGATTTAATTGATGAATTTGATTATATTGGCTATTGAAATTGCTATACGATATTGGGTACATTTGACGAGTGAGACTCGTCATCTGCTTCTTCAATACAATACAGTCTTTAAATAATTTATTTCTCAAAAGGGTTAACAAATATATTACACTGATAATAATATATTGTTAGAATTGAATAAATTTGGATCCTGAGAAATATGTACCTAGAATAAGCGTCTCTGGCGAAAATAAGAGCACTCATACGCCATGACATTAAGATAAAGAGTGAACAGCATACACAAGTACAGATGACATTGCGGATTCAACAAGATGTCACAGCTCATCGATCGGAGTGACAGAGGCTGGGTGACTAGACACAACCCTCTATTAAACTACTTTCATTAGGAAGATATATAAAGACTATACAGACCAGGACAGAGGCCGAACATTTCCAATTTCAAGAAAATTCCGTACGATACAACAACATGAAATCGTGCCTTATCTTGATGAAAGTTGTTGCTCAGAGCTTATAGAGTCCCACGAGACATAAGACAAAAGAAATGAAACGCCCAGTATCCACAACATCGTCACGGTAGGTAAATAAAAGGTGATAGCGGCGTGTATCCAGTGACACCTCATACCATCACTTCGGTTATTGGCCAGTGTGATCATGTAGAATGCAAGCCGGCAGCAGCCATATCAAGCATGGTATAAACAGAATGAGGATTCATCTGGAAACATGATATCATGGCAATCTAAGCTCTAAGATGGCTAGTCCACACCACTGAAGGAGCACAAGGAGGGATACGGCAAGGTATTTCGAATGACCAGCGAGAACTCAACATACTGCAAGCAGTTATGCGATCAGCATTAGTGCCATATGATAAACTGCAATCCTGACAGGCTTCAAACCTCTATCAAACTCAGAAATGTGCAAATTAGCATTTTTACGTTAGAAACCTTCACCAGGAAACAATTTTGAAATGCAATTTGTACATAACGAAACTGCTATACAAGGGCTTTATTTAAACGCCCGCTTCTTGCGCATATTTCACGTGATTGCTAAGAGAAACATTTACATAGCAATCATCATAACATGAGTTTGCATGTGCAAGGTATGTAAAAGCTACCATGCACATGCAAATACCATGCGTTTAGCATATCGTCTTCGTGTAGCAATGTGAAAGCAAAGATCTTCAAAAAAACTTCCATTGACTGTTAACAAACAATGTGCAGGACAATCCTATTTAACCCATTTAGCAGATTCTTCCATCCAGGAGATTAGGTTGTTTTAAGATCTGAAAGCTAATGTGTTTTCTCAATACAATGGCCTTCGAGGAGTCAGATATAGGACCTGCCATTCCCCGCACATGAAAACTGTGTCTTCATCTTCAGAATAAGCGTCTATTCATGTTTGGGTTATCTATTTATCATTCAGATTTACAATTACTCGAAGTTAATCATAATTTTGTTAAACTTACAGAAGATTTTACGGACATCAAATGAAAACAACTTAATGATTTCTGGGAGATTGGTTGACTTTTCTTTCTAAGATCACTTTCTGCATTTGGAACAGGACATCACTAGAAGGAAAGGTATTGTTTAAAACTGATTCTAAAAGACTATAAAATTCCAAACTCAGGGTGGCCCACAAATTGTTGAAGAGAGAAGGCCAGACATTTCTTTGTAAAAGTATATAATAACTCTTTTTCAATCGTTTTCCATAAAAAATAATCCTTTCGCAATTCCAGCTGTTTAGAACGTTTTGAAAATATTTTGACTAACTTAACTATAAAATGAGCAACGTTTCGACAGGCTTTTAAAGTCTATTAAATGCGATAATAATAATAGTAGTAGTAAAGCGATATATAAATATATAGCAGTTTGAAAACAGAATACGTACCCTTGGATGTAGTTCACACCACCAGGAATGGAAAAGTCTGGATTACGAGTAGCGTCATACGCCATCATCTTGCTATATGGAAAATAACAGGGCATTAGCAATAGTTATAACACCAATATAAATTGTGTTTAATATTATAAATACACATCAGAAATGACACAATATTGCTTATGAAACAAATAATGAATCTCAGTTTGAGGAATGGTTTTGAAACATTAGTTATCAACATCGACCGCTAACTACATTCCACACTTATTTGCTTCTATATTATGAAGTTTAGACACCTTTTATCAAGACAATACAACAACTGAGAAAAGTTAAGGCAATGGTTTGCTTTCCCGAGATATGCTTTCTATAAACCGTTTCAAAAGGAACAAAATCTCAAAAACTCCCAAGATAGGTATGCAGACATACAATATCTATATAACGTTGCTGGACATCAGTTGGAAAGGAAAAGCAGAACCTCTCTTATACCACTCTAAAATAAAAAATAGTACCACAAGTGCATGGAGATCTTAAACAGTTATAGATTGATTAAAAAATCATGGATTTAGATTTATAAATTTTGTGTTGCATATATTCGAAGATATTTAACTCATATTTTGTTGTGATAGAACAAATCAGTTGTTATTTAAACTTTCATTTTTTACCACATTAATAAGCAGAGATAAGTTAAAAACTCTATCGAATCTATTCACTGTATGATAAAAATATTCTTGATTTAACTATCCTGAGCACACTTGCTCTTCGAAGGTTTCGGGTGGTCTTCTGTATTAGCATCTATCGGGGTGGACCCAGGTTTTCTGTTAACGCTAAACACGCTTGAATATTGACACATTAAGAAGTCAATGTTATAAAAAAACTAAAGAAAAACTGTATGAGCATTCTTATATGAAATACGCATAATTTTTATTGAATAACTTGTGATGTAAGTAACTATATAAGAGCCAAATTACAGGAACATCTGCTGATAAGATCCGGCAAGATTGGACAATCAAAGGTGCAATTCGGCTGGATTATTGGATCATTTGAGCTTGTATTAACCATAAAGTGGTTGTCTCTTTCGTTACAGTTGAGACCATGTGTACGTCACTTTATTTTACTTATTATAGGTCTATGAGTGAAACAAATAATCGTTTTCACCATTAATGTTGAATATACAATTTTGTCCACCCATCAAAAACAAGTCAATGTGTCAGTGGGATGAGCTCTTCAGTGAGCAGTCGGAAAGAAAATGTTGGCCCATATCTTAGTGGGACGGGTTATTTTATGTATTATTGGAGATGTGTCTCTCTTGATACCGCTATTGAAAAATAAATACTCATTAATCATGAACTAAAGATAAATTTATTTCATGTAGCATGTAAAGCACATTCAATATTAATATTTGATTGTTAATGCAAGCAATAAATAAATAAATCATCAATCTTTATGGTTAATTGAAATCAGCAAGGACTATTTAAATAATTTTTCTTTTATCCAGTGTTATTGAGCCCTATCTTCAAGCAAGCAAGACAAAACATCAATAAAAGAGCCGGTGTTAGGTGAAGTTTAGACTTTTACAATGATATTTCATGAAACGCCTTTGAAGGCGATTCCCTTATGATTGAGAGGCATCAAGTTCATAACTGCTGAACATCATTGTGCGAATGAGATCTTATGTCCAGAACATGTCCTATCTTATGTCCAGATCTTATGTCCAGAACATCATTGTGCGAATGAGATCTTATGGTAGGCCACTATTTCAACCAAACGGATACCTGCGGTCTAGTGGTATTAATGCACTCTTCAAAGAAGGTTTTAGAAACGAACCCACTAGTGTAATATTACGATGGGTTTGTCTCTCCACGGTCCTTTTTTGCACACGAAGGCTAATAATCTATGGCCTTAAAGTGGATTATCATGTAATATAACAGGAGACTGATGCAGCGTAGATGCTTCCTACATACCAATAGGGTCGAGTGGTTGCTTGATAACTTATATTCTTCCTTTGTGAATACGATCTATTATTCATGAGAAGTTTTCAGGAAGGAAACAATACGATGAGGAAGTTAAACAGCATCATACAGTCATTGTCCGTTAGATCACCCATTACGAGGGATCAAATGTTTTAAATCAGAAGTCTGGAAAAGCAACTTCGAGTCTTTGATAGTAATTATGAGCTGACTATTAACAAATTAGAATTCGGGTACGCATATATTTCAGATTCACCAATTTTACCAAAGATTTAATGTTTTTATATACTCCCTCTTTTCCTACTTTCTTTCCTTTCCAATGTACCACTTATTTAAAATAAGTAACTGATTATCATGGCATGGTGATATCTTTGTTTTGTTATCGATTTATTTAACTTTTATTTCTTTTCACGAATGTTTCCTAAAATGAATTTCTGAAAATTAAATTTGTTCCTTAAGCAAAACTTCTAAAACAAAATAAAGCAAGTCCTTGAAACATAAGAATTAAACATTAAAAAAAAAATTAAAGACTACATTTAAATAGCTGATAACAATATGTTACATAAAATCTTTCCATTATGCCAATTTTATTTTACATAGAAATTGCTCTCAAGTTAATGCGATTAAATACAAAAAAGTAGAGAAAAATCAATGTTTTTAAAATTCTGATTCATTTATTTGTTTAGAAAAGAGCATAATTCAACCCCCCCCCCTAAAAACAAATTCTGCAGCAAAACAAGATGTGTGCAGGATATGTAAGTAAAAATGTGAATATTTATTGGACAGAAGCAGGCAGCTGAAAAAGACGAGAAATATTTTATTACCATGAAAATAATTGATTATTATTTTTAAATGTCAGTTTTTACAGCTATTAAAGATCTTTTATTTTTGATAACAAAATAGTTTTCACAA
>JAPDSC010147434.1:3031-25830 GCA_026290005.1 Latrodectus geometricus
TTATAGAAAATTAACGATAAATGAATATTTTTATTTATGGATTAGTTGATTTTCAATTTTTTTTTATCCACTGAATTACTTTCATTATTAGATACAGAAAAATTTCTAGTATAACTCTTTATTAAATATGAATTAGTGTGTACTTAAATACAATTATGAAAAGTCATACTACAATGTGTGTGTTACTTTCTTAATTCAAAATCTAATGTTTTAATAAACGATATTGTCAAATTATTAGTCTAATGCTATTGCTAAATTCACATCTTCCTGCTATATTAGATAGGGTGTTTTCATTAGGATATAAAATATTTTGCTAGATTAATTATAAAGGAAATATAAAATAAAAATCTTGTTTATTTTATTGAAGGAGTATAAATAACTGATATCATTATTATATAACATATTTTATATTTTGTAATATATATGCCTATAATTTAATTTCCTTAAGTTTCTTACTAATAAAGTCCCATTGCTCAGTAATAAGGAAAAAAATATTTAAAATTGCAAAATTCGAAAAAATATAAAATATGTTCTTTTGCGAAATTTTTATAAATAATTTTTGTAGCCAATTAACAAGAATGATTTGAATTCACATTTATCAAAATTCAAAATTGCTTAGCGGTGAAATTTTATTTTAGCAAGAAAATTGGTAGAATATAAATAAGCATTGTTAATTGTTTCTGTAAATGCAAATACAATTATTTTTAAAAAGTTTTTTTTTTCATAATTTAGATTTTGTTATGGATAATGGAAAAAGAAAGATACGTCGTGATGCAGAGCAATTAATGAAAAAGTTACGTAAAGAGACACTCCTAAATGAAAAATGTGTAGAAGTAGCTCAGTATATTAATTCCAGCTCTCAAAAAATTTTAATACCCGATGAAAAATGTAAATTTGATATGACAGTTCATGATCAAAGTAAATTGCTCAAATTGCCAGGCCAATTAAATAGTTTAAATTCAAATAAAATGACAAAACAGTCATATAATCCACAATCAAATATTAACGAGGCTGTAGTTTGTCAAACTCAAGTTTTTACAGACCTCAGTTACACTGAAAAAGAATCTCATGATACTTCTACCTTTCCTAGTTCAGACAGCGATGATAATCAAAATGGAATTTTCAACTCTGAAAACGAGGATATTGAAACCTTCCTTCGTACTTGGGTGAATAATTGCCCAACTGTACCTCACAGTAATATAAATAAATTATTGAAAGGACTGCGATTTTGGTTTCCAAATTTACCATGTGATACTAGAACACTTTTAAAAACACCTAGACTAGTAAATATTCAAAAGATGGGTGAAAATGGGGAATATTTTAGTTATAAAATTCATGATGCTATATCAAGAAAATTGCAGAATTTAGATGTTCAGACATCAGACAGTCTTAATTTGAATTTTAATATAGATGGAGTAAATCTCTATAAAAGTAACACTAAGCAGTTTTGGCCTATTTTATGCACAATAGAGGAAGATAACTTAAAAGAACCTTTTTTGATTTCATTATTTTATGGCACATCTAAAAATCCTATCAATAAATATGGATCAAACAAAAAATAATAATTTACTGTAAGAATTATCTTTATTAAAGTTCCTTCTTTTCTGTAATTAAAATTTTTCTATTTTTTTTTAAATAATTCAGAAGTTATTTATTAAAGATTACAAAAAGTAATTTGAATTTATCACTTTTGTTAGTTGAATTGTGTTTTTATTTTCAGTAAGTGTTCGACAACAAAGAGAATATTCAAACATTTCCCAGCACAAAATAGAAGAGTACGTGAAAAATTGGCTGCGAAATGCTTCAGATCGGGAAGGAGGAAGGAATAAAAGAAGAAAACTTATAAATTGAAAGCTGTAAATAAATAACAAGAATTCATTCATAAGAGAAAATAAAAAATATTTTACACTGGATCCTGTCTTATTATAAACCACTTTTAATAAAAAAATTTTATGTGACATATATGCTATTTAATCTAAAATAAATTCAGTAATAAATCATTAAAACAAATGTCTTAAAATAATTAAGTTAGAATTTTATGCATATTTACATGCTCAAAATTTAACAATCAATTGAAAATTGCTTATAGAAATATTAAAAAAAAGAAGTAACTATTTAAAAAAATAATCTCAAGAAATCAAAATAAAATAATTATAAATAATGTATAATTTCAAAAATAATATGAACAAAGTAAAAAATGATTTTAAATAACATTTCTATAAATAAATTCATGAGAAAACAATATTTTAAAAATAAATCTCATAAAATATGAAAATCCATTTCAGATTAATAAAATTATTAAAATCTAATAAAAACGAGCTGTAATATTTGGGGGTTATTAATTTATTTCAAGTTTAATAATAAACTGTTATATGTGGGGATATTATCTGCTCATTATGGTGAGAGTTGGACATTCATTTTTTAAATTGTTTTAGTTTATATATAATTTTTTTATGAAATAAATGTGCATTTAATGTCACTTGCTAATTAAGGAGGAAAACTGCTTTTCTAACCAAAACAGATTCAGTTTTAATTTAATGGGATATTATCTTCACAACATATAAACTATAAGCAGATAAAAATGAATAAATATTTCATTTTTATTTGTAGAAACAAAGTATAAGTTATAACTGACTCCACGTCGGTAAAAGCGGCCACTGATGGCCAAACGTCACAGGGCCGATGAATAACCGTGTACGGAAATTACATGGGCCACACGCGGCCAATACGGCATTGCTGGCCAACCAGCGTTGGGCCAGCAGAGGACCGTACTGCCGGCCCACCATCAATGACGACGACCACTTTATTGACGGAGCCGGCGAAGCCAAATAGTGGTGGGCCGTTGCTGGCCAAGACGGCTCGCAGCAGCGGCCCGATGAATACCCGGCATTTTTGTGTTTGCTGGGTAGAGAACTAGATTAATAGAACAATGTAAGAATCTTGAACTGTTATCACGTTGTATATAATTTTTTTTATAAACATAATATCATTAATAAATAATAATTTTCAACATGTACATAATTCACTACAAATAATAAAAAATTATTAATATTTTAAAGAAAAACAAATTATTTTTATTTTATGTATTTAATTTTACACATGACATTATTGAGAATTCTGCTTTTATTTATTGTTCAAATTGGACTGATATGTCAGATTATAATATGAAAAATCATATTAATGTCTGAAGTTATTACATTAATATGAATTGAAATAATAAATTGAGTTTTAGAAAAGTAAACAAAATTAAAGGAAGCATCAATGAAAGGAAGATTTAAAACTCAGCATTATGTGTAATATTATTTATTAATTTCAAACATAAACAAAATTATAAAATATTAATTGAAACAAAAATGTTACTTTTCAGCTATTACAATTTATGAAAATAATTTAGATAATCTAAAAAAATGTTTGTTTGCATTATAGATAAATAAACACTTTCTTGCTTATAGTGCAAATTGGAAAATTTAAAAATAAATGCCATCGAACGCCTTAATAAGGATATAAACATAAAAGTAATGTGAAAATATAATTAATTTTAAATAAATAATTCTTGGAATTTTTTTCTTTTGCAACACAATTATATGTGGTCTGACATTATTCTGAAAAATAATGTATTGAAAAAATTTTAAGAATATGCCAAAATATTTTATTTTACATGATCTAGTTGATGATATCTTGATTTTCACCTTTATGTGATAATCGCCATTTTTTTAAATATTTGTATACATTATCAATATAATGTATATAAGTTTACAAAAATTGAAAAAATTAATGACTAAACATCGTTTTTTAAACTTATAAACACAAGAATTAATACTTTGTCTTAAAATGTAACAATTTTTTTTTCTATTTACTTTAAAATATTATATAACTTATAAAGATATTTAATTTTATAAAATATAAAACCTGTTATTAACACATTTTTATTTTAGTTATTAAATTAATATGAACCAGTTAAATATGAACATTTTCTAGAGGAAATATATTTTTGTTTAAGAAGATCTCTTACCTCAATCTGCAAAACAGACCTGTAAGCAATTTACCAGCAAATAATTAAAAGAAATTATTTAAATTTGAAAGAATTTGGATGTTAATTTTTTACATATTAGATCAAGATTTTAACTTTAATCTAACAACACTAAACCCAGTTTTCAAAATAAATGAAATAATATTATACGCCTATATATTGGCTTAAAAATGCTACATACTTAGTAACTTGTCATGGTAACGAGAGTCCAATATGTTTGAGTGAAAGTTACAGAAAAGAAAAAAAAAGGTTGTATAACTATGAGGAAAAAGAGTGTTATTACCGATTTGAAGTCAATTCTTACCTCTCATGTGAATCTTAAAGTGTGCAAAATGTCAGTGTGAAATTTTATACTAGTGTTTCACTCAGGTTTTGCGTTATTTTTGACTCAAAAATTAAAATATTTAGGTCATGATGTATTTTCGATACATAAGAAACATGTAGATATAAAAATTTGAAAAAGCATGAAAAGGAATTGGTACATTTAATGATTATGTATATTCGTTTAAATTGCAAACAAATCAATCTGTAATCAATTTAATTATTATATATATATATATATATATATATATATATATATATATATATAGGTCTGCATGTGGAGGGTGGTCATTTTCTTTTCTGATAAAATAAAAACAAACCATAATCATTTAAGATTGCTGTATATAACTGTAGGAGTTAAAACATTATTAAATATATTATTTTTTTTATATTTTAAATGATATAGAGTACCATTTAATGTTCCAAATCTTAATTTAGAACATTAAATGAAAAACAATTAAAGGATTTTTAATCTGCATGCGCGTGCTTACATAAAACAATTTTCCTGATTCAGCAGTTCTCATCATTGAACATTATTATCTTATTTTTGATAGAAACAAATTTCACCTTTCTAAAACAATGAATATACTTTGTATGATATAAATAAAAGGTTTCTTATAATTTTCTTACTCTAACTAATTTTGAGAAATCATTTTTCCATTCCCACTCTTAATACAGGTAAATTGTAGTATTTATCAGGCAATAAGTGTAAATTTATAATAAGAAATTTAATAATAAATGAGCCAAATCTATTGCACAACTAGACTCTTAGAAATATTAAGTTAGACATTGCGAAATAAATGAAATGTATGGAAGGATATAATTTTGTAAAGACTTATATTGCAAATGAGTCTTTAAACATAGTGCGTTTAACTTTACCCATATATAGATTTTCACTTTTCATGTAACTTTAGTAATAAAAATGTTTTAATTTTCAGAAATGTGTACACATTTATTTATTTGAATGTAAATAAATATTGATTTAAGTGTTTCTAATATATAAATTCTTATACAGTTTGAATTATTATTACTTGTATTTATTATTGAGGATCTAATCATATATCAGTCATTTAGTTTAGACTATATCTATTTCATTATATTCGGAATACGCAATTTGTATAACAATAATTTATATAGCAGTAATAAATAGCATCAGATCTGTTTCATAATCCTTTTATGCTTAATGAATTTTGAATATTTATTTACTTGTGTGATAATGTTGTAAATAATTATTTACGTTTAATCGATACCTTTTATACTTATCAAGAATTAGAAGCTATCTTGAAATTCAGTAATAAAAAACTAAATTAATTCAATGATTTATTAATAGGTTATCATAAAGGGTTTACCAAACAAATATTATTTTGACAATAGCTTTAATTCTCTCTTGATGTTAATAGCATGATGATTAATATAATTTACTAACTGTGATAACATAAAAGGACCAATCAACTCTGTATAATGAGTAGAATAATCAAAGAAGTAATATTCTCTGTACAGCTACAAATTCAGTTAGCAGAGTGAAAAGAATTAACTTTAACTAAATTATTAAATATATTAAACAATTATAATACAGGTACTTGAAAATCTTCTTATGGTTTTAATATGTAAGAGTCTATGCTGATTTAATGCAAATTTTATCATCCTAAAATTGGGGTTATTTTTACGTTATTTCTATATTTAGAATAAGATTTCTTTTTACAATCAAACACTAAAATGGAATACATAGAATATATATACTAATTTAAAAATAAATTTAATATTTTTAAACTAACTAAAATAATTATATTTTTGTTCATAATTTTCGCTTGAATACTCTTAGATAAGTGTATATTCACATTTTATTATTTAATCTATATATTTAAGTGTAATTCTTTAACTTCAAAGAATATTTCATATTATTATTTTTAATAGCACCAATAGAAAAACTCTTAATATTTTGAAACAAAATATATTATTTTATTAGATTGCTTCTATAATATACACGTAGAAGTGTATATTGTCTATTTCTCCACAGCATGGAAAGACTCATGTTTTGAGAATCTTATTTCAATACTTCAAGAAAAAACACTTCTGTTACTATAAAATACTTTCATGTCAATGTAATCATTTAAAAATATGTATATTATTTTTGATACATATCTGATTAAATTTATGGGAGCCATCTTAATTTAATACATTTTTTTTATTTCTATTAATGTTTAAAAATACATTTAATATACAGTATATAATGTTAGTGCAAATAATTGTTAAGCATATTCATTACAAGAATTTTAATTTTGTCAATTTTTAAAATACATAATTTAGTAACATTTGTTTACTTTAATTTTCTTACATTACGCTTTCCCATTCTAAAATTTTGTGTCTAGAATTACTTTTCAAATTTATTTGGTAAGCAGATCTATTCAAAGTTAACTTACAAGGTCAATTGTGTTCAAATTAAACAATCTTATTTAATTTGAACATTTCTACTATATTTAAAATTTTTTGTTACTTTATTTAAAAGGACAAAATTTTTAATAGTATTCTATCACTAAAAAATAAGTATCATGAAGAAAAATTTTTAATTGTTTTCGTAATTGAATAGAATTATAAAAATATGAAATATTTATTTTTTAAAGAAAAATAATTTTCTTTGAAGAAGTAAATATTAAATTCTATTTTTTTAATATTTATTTTAGAAAGGAATACTAAGTACTATTTATTTTATTCAGTAGTTATTTTATTTCAGTGTTTTTACAGAAACAAGAATGTTTTTGGTAAATAATGTTTATCAGAAAATAATGATAAGCAATTTAGTATTTTACATTAGAGACTATATTCAATTCTGAATGAAATATTGGAAAGTAAATTCAATTAAGAAAAAATATTCGGAATGAAAAATACGAGATTAACGTAAAAGAAACATAGAAATATATTTTAAGAAAAATGTTGGTTTCGTTGCTGAAAATAATAGGAGCATGTATTTAGTATACATTAGTAATATAAAAAAATATGAATATCATATAATTAAATTAATATACTAAAAATTGCCAGTGTACTTTCTCTCTTGTATTCACACATACATAGAGATGTATAAATAACTTATTCCATATAAACCATAAACTTTATGAAAAACTTTCAATTTAATAGAAAATTTTTAATTTTTTTTTATTTAAGCTAAGTAGATGATTTTGTATACATATTTTAAATGTTGTTTACTCAATAAAGTTTTGAAGAAATTTAGAATATTTATGGGAGTTAATTATTTCTAATGAGATAAATAAATAAATTTTAATTATAATTACTTTTAAATATCATATATACTTAAAACATTTGTAATATGAATTAACTTAATTCAACAATATTCCTTATTATATGTTTTTCATTAAATAAAGTTTCTGGCATCAAAAATAAATGTCTTATTATAAATATTAAATACAGAGATTGGATAGAAAATGAATAACTGATAAGTTTTGCATAAAAATTGAAGCCAAACTTTCTCATAACACTTTTCAAAAAAACAAAAATCAAAAAGTACTACAAAATTATATATTAATAAACATGATGCATCATGTAAATCAAAATATAATTATTTTGGTCTTAACAATTTATTTATGAGACATTATTTCAAATTACATGTATATTTTTATGGTAAACAATCCAAAACTAAGCATTTAAATAATTTAATTTCAGGCCAAAACTAAGCATTTCAATAATTTAATTTTAAAATGAAATATTTTTTGTCATATTTTTTCTGTCAATTTTATGTCTATATATTTGACAGTTCTTGAAATAAGTGAAATGATTTCAAAAAGAAGTTTCCAGTATTCAGTCAATATATATTCTTCTATTGAAACAAAATTCATTGAAATTTTCTACTTATACATTTTGAAGATTTCTAAGTTAAGTAGGTATTTCATGGCATGATAAATGTTTTGACTTCCTTATTATAGGGATATGATACAGTTTTCCATATTAAATGAGCATAAAATCTCAAAGAACATGTCGATAAATTTTTCATGTCAAACTTGTCATAAATTTTTACGATATGAATATATTTCAACTAAAATGCTTTAATATATTCTTCCAGATAAAATCTTATTTGTAACTAAATTAATTGATTAAAATATATTTTGTATTTTAATGGCAAAGTTGTTTGAATATTTCACAATAAGCAAATAGATCTATAAAGCAATCAATAAATATAGTTATTTTTTATGAATATATGATAAGTCTTTATAAATTATTATTTTTTAATCATTCAATTTAACTTGAAATAAAGAAGTAAAAAACGAAGCATCTCTTAAAACATATCAGTAGAAATAATGTTAATACTTAATAAGTCAATAAAATCATAAGGAAGTTCTTGAAGAATTGTCTTATATTCAATACTACACGAATCTATGTTATCTTATTTTTACATGTTTATCTTTACTAATTTTAATAACTAAAATGTTAATATATTGTTTTAAAATTTTATAATTGACAATAATTAAAGCACTAAAGCTAACGAATTTATGTTCATAAATTACCATAAATTGTTCAACAATATTGACATTTATCAACAGAATTTTTTTTCATTTTATTTAAATTTAATATTCATTCCAAGCAATTATCCAGAATTTAAAAGAAAAATCTATATTTCCTTTATTTTTGTGTATTAATTTTTTATGAAAGGAAGGTCACAAAAATTATTATCTCACAAAAAGTTATGTGGTATAATTATTCATTTCCTTGATATAAAGTTCAGCCAATAAGTGATAAGTATAGATTGAAAAACTACTTTATTTACAAAATGGCACCACAAAAGGAATCAATCAAAATAAGTTAATAGCTTAAAACTTTTTTTTCTTTTTTCATGTTTTTCTTTGAAAATTTCAATGCGGAAAAAATTTATTATCTTCTATTTAAAGATATTTTGCTTACCATTATAATTTGAGTATCAATTATGCAATCATATGTTTTAAACAAATTTTATTTTAAAATAGAAATATGCCAAGAAATTTAAATAAGTTTTTAAAAAAATTCATATTATTTTATTTAATTTAATTATATTTAAAAATACTCATTAGAATTCTTATTTTCATAAACATCATACTATAATTAACAATGCATACTTTAATGCACGTTTGATCATTCGCACTGATATTACGTATGGGATAAGAGTTTCATTATTTCAACCGATTTCTCCTTTATACAGTTTCTTTTCAATTAAGTATGAAATATTGCCTCTGATTTTTTGTTTAGAATAAAGTTATAATTTCTAGCTTAAAATATACCCAAGTTTTTATGGGTCTAATTTTCTTTCATTTAATTTTATTCCTTTTTTCTCAACATGTTGCTTCATTTTTGTGCATTAAGAAATAAAGCCACATTTAATAATAATATAATAATTTCATTTTAATGCCTGCATATTTTTGAAAGTTTCACGAAACTTATATAAGAGTTAAATATACTAAATTTCCTGTTAAAAATGTAAAGTGATAATTATTAAAACATTTTATATTGTGTTTTCATATGATGAATGAAAATATATTTAAACGGAATTAAATAGAATGTTTTGGAAAAAGTTAAACAAAACTTAAAATATTTCGTTTATAGAGTATTTTTAATAAGATATAATGCAATTTTGTTGTTAAGTTATTTAGAAATAAAAAAATTACTTTTAAATTTTATCATTTTTATAAAGTAAATTATTAATATGCAATTCTAACTGTAAAACAATCCTTCAATATCTTATACATAATATCTTAAAAAAAATTCAATCATAATAAACACTTTTTAAAAAATGCAGATTAATAAATAGAATGTAAATCAAGTGTGAATGTACATTCAGCAGAATAAAATGTATTATAAATTGAGAACGTAGATTTTTGGCAACCCAGAAATTTCCAATTGATTTACCTAACGTGAAAATATTTTTTAGGCATAATGATGAAACATTTAATAAATTACAAGATAATATATTAGAAAATATATTATCTTGTAATTATATAAACACTGCTTAAAATAATATTTTAGAAATATTTATAACATAGATATATGTGAATATTCTTAAAACAACTTTGCTAAACAAAATTAAATAAATCAAGTATTTAGCACTGCAAAAGCAGCTTAAAGCTTCAATTATGTTCAAAAGATAAATTTAATAAACTAAATAAGTTTTTTTTTTTAAAAAAAAAATATTGACACTTAAATTATTAAAATACAAAATTAATGAAAGCAGAAATGTTCTTGTTTATAGGAGTGAAGAGGTATATGCTTAGAAGAAAATATTCTAAATAAAAAATAAAATATTTATATTTAAAAAAATTAATAAAAAACTTGCAAATGATAGTCATAACTCATTTTTATTAGGATCTAAATTTATTCAGCTGAATTCGGAATTTTTTTCATCCTAAAAGGAGAAGTTAATTTTTTTACATAAAAATTTATGAAAAAATTCTTATTAAGTATATGTGTGTTGAATATTGATTTGAAAATTTTCTATTCTAATCATTCTAAGCATATATTTGTTAATTTAAATGTTTGTCAGGATAATGTATGTTATATAGTATTATGTCCCAAATAAGAAATTATTTTAAGAAAATGACTTTGTTATCAGGTATGTTCTATGTTACCGTACTTGAATTTAGATTTATCAATCCTCATTTTAAAAGATATAATAAGCACATCGGTAGTCAAAAAATACGTATATTTAAACACCAATTGTAAAATATCTCATTTAATTAAGATTAATGTTTGTCTAAGACACACACATTTCAATGGTTTTATTAAATCATAATTAAGCCTTTTTTAAACAGTTACCTTTATAACCTTTAACTTTGTTAATGTCTCAGCTTGATATTTGCTTGCTACAAAAATGTATTTTTAAAATGTTTAAATGTTAAATTGATCTTACAAATTAAGGTACATTTGATATTACATTTATATGTGTGTACATCTTCTTTAATTTAACAAATATATCATATAATAGTCATACCATGAAAGAAAAAGTCACTAAATAAGTAAAGGATTTTATTCGTATTTATCAGATTGCATTTTTTTCTATTATTTTTTATCGTATTTAACTTTTGTTTTTAGAAAACATTTATTTTTTATTGTTTACATTGAAAAACTTTGTATTGTTGGATATATATTTTTAATTGATCATGAAATATTTATTACAAATCCATTTATTTCAAATTCTTATTTATTTGTAACTCGTGTAATATTAGAATAAAAGCATTTAGGCCTTTTAAAACTACATTTCTAAATTCTTAAAGAACAAAAAAAACATTAATCAACATTTATAACAAAGAAATTAAGTTAATGTTCCTGTTTTCTAATGGAAATTCATCATTCTTTGCTGCAAAAGTTTATGACATTTAATTAGTTTTCTTCTTAATAGCAGTTTTTATCTGTTTCATACCTCACTATTTTTATTTTCGATAGGATTTATTACAGAAAACTAAAGACTAAATAATTAAATGTTTTTTGCTAAATAAAATATATGGAAATATATAATGAAATATCTAAAAGAAAATCATTAAGAGATTGTTTATTTTTAACCTACTAAAAAATCTATTACTGTAAAATGAAAAAGTTGTCATGTACATGAAAATAAAAAAATTAATTTCAGTGTAAAAAAAAAGTGATTTCTAGAAATTATCATAAAATCATTTAGATACTAATAAATGAAATATTTTAACAAAAAACTTTTTTTTTTCATTTCATAAAGCTTTAAGTATTTTAAATTTTTTGATTAAATTCTAATGAAAATAATTATAAAAAAATTAATAATTAAAACGGTTAAGATATAAAAAATAAATAAATAGATAATTAAAGCTATGATATTATTTTAGGTAACCATTTCAGTTATGCTATATTCAGTTTTTTATTGCACATCAAAAATGCTAAAATAATATCAAAATCGTTTAAAGTATACATTCTAATCACTGATACTGTCAGTGATAAATACTATTTATAGTGATAGCGAAAAAAAGAGGATACTACCTATTATTTTGTACTAAAACTATATAGTGTGTTAGAAATCCAATTAATTTCTAAAAAATATATAAAGTAATTAGAACTTTAAAACAAATTGCAAAAACAATTTAACTTTAAGTAGTGAATAAAGTTTCGCTATTATAAGTTTGGCGATACATTTAAATTATTTAACAAAAATATCAACATTTTTTTCTTTCAACCGTGCATATTTTAAAAACAATTATTGTTATTAAAATGACAATGAGTTTAATGACTGTACATCAATTGTACAGAAAAGTGCCTATGAATCAAATCTCAAATAAATAAAAGGGGTAAAGCATTTTTAAAATTTCTACTACGAACACACCAGATTCTGGA
Organism: Latrodectus geometricus; assembly: GCA_026290005.1. Lineage (NCBI taxonomy): Eukaryota > Metazoa > Arthropoda > Arachnida > Araneae > Theridiidae > Latrodectus > Latrodectus geometricus. The sequence continues at coordinate 15,711 of JAPDSC010147434.1, forward strand.
GATTGAATTGCAGTTCTTTTTTCTGTTTATAAAATTTATAAATACTAGTTTAAATTGGTATGGTCACAATTAATCCTAATATTTACTTCAATAATTAGAAAATATTATAATATTACAAAATATCTATTAAGTGTAATTTCATTAAGATATAAGATTATGCTGTAGCATTTATTTCATTACAAATAATTAAGGAACACAACTTATGCATTTTAACGAAATGCTACTTTAATACTTTTATTTCAATGAGAAATTATTTAACTGTTGAGTTATGATGATGTTTAATTTTAATTATGATTATTCAGCTTATAAGGAACAACATTAATTACTTTTTGGGTGCAAATTTATGCATTACATGCGAAAGTGACGCAGTTTATTTATTCAAATACTATTGCAAAAAAATATTTGCTTGTTATTTACAATTGTTTTAATAACATAATAACTGTAATATTGACATTTTAAAATGAAACATAATTTTACTGTAATCAGCTTTTATGTTTTTATTTTCATTTAGTACACAATGCGCATAATAAAATACTGAATAAAATAATTTGAAATACTTCCAAACAAAAATTATGAAAGCGTTAATCTTAATTTGATGTGTGCGTTATATTTTGTATTAAGTATTCTCTGATTATTTAGGTTATACAAAAATTCAAAATAAAAAATGAATTAAAATTGCATTTTATTAATTAATGTACATTTTAAGCACATAAATAATTTTACTTTATAAGAAATTAAATAGTGAAATTTGAAAATACGCTACAAATATTTATATTTTGGAAATTTTCTCTTATTATTCACTACTTATGTTGAAATATTTAAAGATATTTTGCTTACATAAATATTGGACGGTACAGCACTGGAAATTTGGAATTCAATCAATCCGCATATAGAATTAATAACCTAGGATCTAAATTTTATAAAAAAAAATTCTACTTAAGAAAAAATTTATAAATTTTATTACTTGGTTTATCAGTTTTTATATATATTGTTCCGCAATAACTGTCTTTTGTATACACATGAGTATAAATCCTAAGTTCATATTCAATAATCAATGAAATGTGTCAGTGTTCCATCCAATCGGTAACAATAAATTTAATTATAATTAAACAATGAATTAAAATAAATTTACATAGATTGTCAAGTTATGTTTAGTGTAAAATTATTAAAAAATCGGTGTAGTCTTGCTTTATGCTAAATAAATTTTAATAATTTATACTTATAAATTTCCATGTAAGAAAAATCTGTTATTTTACTAAAGGTCTTTGGAAGAGTTTGTTTGATTTCTTACGTCATCAAAAGAATAAATTGTTTGTTACAATGTAGGTATTAGTGGTATTAATATTTAAATATGTTTCGTAGGAAATGTTTGTTTTATTTTAATGTTTTCATATTTGACTAATCAAAATTGTATGGGGTTAAAAATACTCATCTTATTGAATAATCATTTTTGTTAATGCTTAAACCATAATGAAATCAGTATAATAATGATTATAATAAAACCAAATGATTAAGCACTGTTCATAGTTTTCGATACTTTAAACATTCAGTATTTGATTTTTTAAGTTATAAACATTGTATTAGAGTATCCAACCAATATTCATTGACATAAGAACAACTATTAACACGACTTTTTAAAAATTATTCAGAGATGGCATTATTTTGATTTTATTAACTGAGTAGACACCTATATTAAATATTAAAATAAGACAATGAAGTTCGGAATTTTTCATTGTGAATAGACACATGAAAATATCCATTATGATTGCTTGTTAACTTAAAATAAAGTACTAAGCTATTATTCGATTTAAGGGATATATTTTAATTAGAGTATCCATTCATATAATTCATTAAACATAAGACACTTATTTAACACACATGTCTAAAATAATTCAGAGATATCAATACTTAGATTCTGTTAACAGAGTAAATGCTTATTATGCATTAAAGAAATAAAGCTTGTTATTTTTCATTATAAAAAATACATGAAGAAATCCAAGCGTTCTAGTAATTATTTTTAAATTAAAATATATTAATAATTAAATAACTATCGTAGAATGGTTTTTATATTTTATTTCATTTTTTAAATTAAGCATACTATTCTAAAATAAAAATCCCATTTTATGGAAAATAATATAAAAAAATTATCAATCGGCTCATTTAATAATGATCTTGAAATCCGATCTTTGTTTAAAAATGTTTTTAAAATTTTGTTTGTTTTCAACCATTTAATTTTTAAAAAAAATTTTCAGTTATAAGCTAATAAATAATTAATGAAAAATATAAAAATATCTTTCAAATTTGTAATCATGTAACTATGTCAGAACATTCCACACTTAAGTAAAATGTAAATTTTTGTCAAAACTAACTAAATTTTGAAATTATATAAATTTTACGTCACAAAATCTTCTTGTGTAGCGAGGCTTTGATGAACTCCCGACTTAAATAATTTCATACTCTTAATTTAATACTTCTTTATTCAAACAAATATAATATCTAATTTATAAAGTAATTCTCTTCAATGTTATTAATTATTAACAGTAAAATTTAATTAATTTTTAAACAGTACCATTTGTTAATGAAATATGAATTACGCATGTTATTCTCTCATTTCATTATAATACTTAACACAACATATCATAATGAAAACATATTAGCTTATAAATTAATTAATTGTAATTAGTAAAATATTTATTACAAACTCATTTTGGGTTCTGAGACAAAGAAAAGCTTTAGTATAAAGACAATCCTTCTTATTAATTAGTATTTTTAAAGTAATTTTGCTTAATTAAATAGTATTAATCTTTAAATAATGATTAAATTCCTAGAAGCCCACTGTTCAGTCTTTGAGCAACATGATTTCTCAGAAATTTTGAAGCAGAGGAATACGTAAAACTTTACATTTTAATTAGCTATTTGTCACTGAAAAAATTGTGCAAATTTTGAAATGAGTTTGAGGTTTCATTTGTATCAATGTTTATAGGAAGATAATAAAAGGTTTCAAAGTTTTGAATAAGTGAAATTATTTAAATAAATTTTTTCACATTTCAAACAAATTTTGGTTAATATGATAAAAATTATGACAGTGCAATATTTTAGTAAATTTTATTTTTTTATGAGAGAAACAAAGAAATCTTATGTTTTAGAGATTTTTATTACTTCATTTACATATTTTACAAATTCAATTTAGCTCTCGTTTAAGAATTTTATTTATCGTTAGAATATCAGAGTTCCGTATGAGGGTGGAAAATCATTTATGTAAATACGTTTTTAATTTAAAATAGAAGCATTTATTTTTGGATTCCAGTACATGGAGAATAAATTTGTAATGAAGACGTTTATAAGACAAATAAAATATTTATCTTGGGACATTTTGATTTTTGTTCATTAGTACAGAATAATATTAGTTTGCTGAAATAATTTTACAAACGGAGAAAAGTTATCAATGTAACATATATAAACTAAATATACATAGTAAATTACATTTAGTTGCAAAAGAACGAAATGGAACTATAAGAGGAATAATAAATTACACAATAATAATTTAATAGTTTTAATGTGTAATTTCAAAAGTAGAATCTTTGAAATGATCATAATTCTATTTTGACTAATGTTTTATAAATATTAATACTTCAAATAAATGTAGTACTTGCTAAACATTTGTTAACCATTAATAATTGCTCAATATGTTATTGTTGATTTCATTACAAATGGATAATCCGTATATTTTCGGAGTTCAATTTCTTTAAAGAAGACACTTTCTCTACGATTATTCGATCCTTTGTAACTATTCAAATTTCTAACTGATTATCTGACTGTTCTGATGTTTTATAGATTTTATGTATTTTTTACCATACCTATGCAAGTGTTAAGTGCAAAATATATTGAATGGATAATTTTTGCTCACTATACATACGACAATGTTTATTAATATATCATAAATATCATTAGATTGTGAATACATAAATATGATTTGTTTACACAAAATCTATCATAATCTATTGATATTTCTTAAGATCAATATGTCTTAAACATTTAAAATAAATTTAAAGTAAAAAATCCTCATTATTAGTTTAACATAATTTACCCATTATATACGCCAAACGATTCAAGAACTTTTAGCAATTTACGTAATCTTAAGCTTAATGTTAGGAACATTAATAATTACAAAAAGTAAAGATATATAAATCTAAGGACACTAAAGACTCAGAAGATAAAATTACATAAAAATTTTTAGTTATGAATTATTTTGATTTCTGACAAAAAAAATAATGTTCAAAAACAACCAGTTTTATATTTTTAAGTTTAATTTTCTTGAATTTATAACGAATAATTTTTTTATCAATAACTTTGCAATATTTTTAATTGATTCAACCTTTATAACAAATATAAAATCATAAGTATTTAAATGAAATGTATAGTCCATTAGATTGAACAGAATCTTGAGAGAGTAAACAACAAAGTATATGATAATTCATTATTCAGCATTGAATCAATTAAATAATTTCGTGACATACGATTTTCCAGAATAATCTAAAATGTAAAAGTAACTTGACCTTTATGTGTTTTGCATAAAATAACCTTTACTGAATTATCCAAATTATTTTTTCGCACAACAAAATCGTTAACAATAAATGCAGCTATTTTCCCTTGTTAAAAGAATTAACTATATTCGATATTCTGTAAATTACATATAATTTAAAACCAAATTTAATAATAGAAACATTAGGACAAAATTTTGCAAACAGACATGAATATGATATCTTATTAACTAAAACAGTTCAAGGCAAAACTAAATAAAAATTTATTCATTCAAGTAAATGCAGAATTTTTCATGAGAAGTTTATCATTTGTAATGTATGAACTTTTCTTTATAACTTAATTAATATGAATAAAATTTTAAAACATTAAATTTAAAAAATGTGTATGTATAAAATTAAAAATCAATTTAATAATTGGAAATTCCAAGATAAAGTGTTATAAAATATATGCATATTTCTTTTACGCTTGATTTTTTCTAATGACAGAGGGTGATTTAAAAATCTGAATATTATATCGTACATATTTTCCTTCTTAAGTAAAAATGAATATTAATTTTAATTTAACTGCATTATTTCAAATCTCTACACACAATAAATTTATACGGTAAACTCTAAATAAAAATAGCTAAATAAGATATCATAATTTTAAAAAAATATAAAAAGTATGAATGCAAATTTGAATTTGATGTGGGCATACTTCAATTGATATACATTTTTAATATAAATTTTGCATTTAATAATGAAAGCAGTAAATAATGGCATTCAAATATTGTTTTAAATTATTATTTTCTTATTTTAATAGATTTTATTTAATTGTTTTCAATTAATATGAAAAGGAATATTATTTAAGTCAAATATTTTCAAATAATAGCAAGAGGTGTAATTAAAATGTAGTTATAGAGATGGTTATTCATATCGTTATTCGTATTTTTACTCGAAATCACGAGATAAATTTCAGTAATCCTTTTTGACTTCCAATATTTTTTTTTCTTTTTGTATCAAATATATTTGCATACAATCATTGAATAACCACGTTTAAGATGGTCAAAAAAATTATATATTTATTTTTTCTAATATATGCAGTTAATAAATAATTCCTTACTTTAAATAGGAATAGGAACCACTTAAAATGTGATTAATAATTTTTTAAAATGAGATAAATAACTGAAGAGGAAAAATAAATTATAATCTTCTATTTCCGTAATACATCCATTATCCAATAGAACAATAAAAAAAGCAGAACATAAACATAAATATACATTTCAATAAATGCTCTACATATAAGTTTTGATTTTTCCTTATTATTCACTAACTCATAAGAATAAATTACAAGTAAAAAATTTATTATCTTCCAATTTATAACAAATTAGAATCAAGCAGTTTCTGAAATTAAATAAAATCATTTCTTTGCTTAAGAAAAGATTAGAGAAAATATATAAAAGAAGTAAAATAAAGATATTTGAAAAATGTTATAACTAATTATAGAAAAGATTTAGGAAAAGTTAAAAGTTTAATAAATAAATAAAGAAACTTCAAATATTTAAAACTTATTTTTTTAAGGAAATATTCGAGCTATTTTGAAAATTCACTTTAAAAGTTATAAACATAAAAATAAAAAGGATTAATCATTTTTAAATATTTAAGTTAAGTGTTTTGCTGAAAACTAAATTCAATATATTTTGAAGAAATTGGATGTTCATAAAAATTGTATAAAATAATTTATTTATAAAAAAATGTATTTTATGAAAGAAATTTCAATTAAAAACTTCTTCAAATAAAATTCTAATAACCAATATCAAACAAATATTTTATCACTCATGTTACAACAAAGAAAAATCAATTAACGAAAAAATACAGATCTAAAATTTCTCCATTTTAAAAGAAATAATGTAATTTAAAAATATAATTATTCAAAATTGAAAAATTATTAATTGCTAAATATAAAAAGAAGTACTTGATGTAGGAATGTGAATATTTTTTCAGTAATAGTTTAATAGAAGATAGAATTGCTAATGCTTTCAAAGAATATAAAATTTTCAATTTTTCTTGAACACCCTTTTTCATATTTTCTTTAATAAACAACTCAGATGGAATATCATTCCTTTCAATGTCTACCCATTTGTTGTAAATTTAACTTCTTTTTATAAATCATGTAAAATATAAATTTTAAAAAAAAAATTAAACACGGATCTTATATGCATTATTTTCAACTTTATATTCCTAAAAAAATTTGAGCTGGGATTATTTTAACAATAGCATTCGAATAATTTTGGCGAAGAATGCAAGGATTTTGTACTGAATTAAATTTGAAATTACACTTCTTGATTCATGATTTTATCTTGCGTTTTAACAAGTTTTTTTGCCTATTTTTAAAGTTTGTTAATTTCTGGATTACTTAGAATTTTTTTTCTGAAACAATATTTCCTGAGTTTTACAAAATTAAATTTCACTGCATGAACTATACCTTTATAATGTTTAAAACTTTGTGAAATTTTTGAAAATATAATTTACCATTATTATTTTTATGGACATTTTTAGAAGTAATCTAATTATTTAAATGATTATTTTTTAGAAAACATAAATTTAAATTATGTATTAAGTTAATCTCACATAAATAAATATAAAAATACTTATTTACATGGTATTTCTAGAAAATATTTAATTGATATTTAACAAAGAAAAAATATCATTCTACATTAATAGTACAATATTGTGTATGTGTGGTAATTTCATTTTATGCATTATATATGTGAAGGAATTGCCATACCTTATATGGACAACAAAGAAAACGGCTCAATTATTTCACAGTAACATTCAATTAATATAATATTTGACTTTTTTTATTTAATTTTCAAATGTATTTTATTCCAATTAATAACAATTAAATCTACAAAACTACAGATAGATGTAGAGCATTAAACTGCAAGGATTACATATTATTAATATCTTACTCATGTAAGTTTTCAGAGCATTGAACTTATCTATTCAGTGGTCAATTTTCAGTGGCCAATTCTCTATATGAATTGTAAGAACATGAAAATAACTTGACACTGAATACCTCTTAAGATACATAATAATATATTTTGAGGAAAAGGATATCATTATTACGTTTGTAATGATCCTGTTTTCTGGGAATGAAACTAACAATTTTGACAAAACGTTTATAGATATTGGATTTGAACTTTGCATTTAACAAAAGAACTTACTGATATACCTAGGATAAGAATTTCCACTATTCAAATGGATAAGTAGCTGGCTTTACAACTTCAATTTATTGAAGATCGAGATTGCGGATTATCGTAAAGGAAAATTTATATTTTTCTTGCTCGAGATTCATTGATTGTCAAAATGAATACGCCTATAAAATGATAAATTCTAAGGGTTTTAGACAACCCCATGTATTTTACTTTATTCATCCACTATTTTTAAGAGCAAACTCATAAATGAAACTTTCATAGTTTTTATTTAAATCGCGAGACATTCATCAACGTCATGAACATTGAAACGCATGAAGAAAAAAATGTTATCATTTTCTGTCTAAGCGTTTGTATAAATATATCTAGTTGAAATATGTATAGGAAGAACATATGCTTTTGACACTTTTGAGTCTGCATTACCACTACGAGAACTTTCATGATGATATACACTATGAAATTAGTTAAGAAAAAAAACTGTCATACTGCCATTGTTTTCTAATTTCTATGTAACATTATAACCATATATTTATCTCCATCAACAATTTAACATTTTTAAATTAGTTTATTAATTGTTAAGGTTAAGATAATTGTGTGTGATTGATATATTGGATCTAATTTAATACGGATCTCAATTGTCTCTTGGATAGTTGTGCTGGCGCAGCTTGTCCTATTTGGACCTTGCGCCATAAAACCCAACCAACCAACTTGGATAACTGTGCTGAATTTTGAAGACTACACTGGTCAACAGTGGTTTTGGTGCCAAAGATTTTGGAGGTGATTTTATATGAATTTGATGCGCTGAATCCAAATATGCCATTAATTTTTGCCTATCAGCTCGAATTTTTAAGATATCAACATTTTAATGAATCATGCATTACACTATTTTAAAAGAAAAACCATGGTTTAAACAAACAAATTAAACAGGGAATTTTTATTATATTATATAGATATTGTTTATTAAATACAAAAGAAAACAGAAAAAGTCATGATTTAAACAAATTACTCACTGAACATTTCGGAAACTTCTTTTGCGTGACATTCTTGAATGTATTTTGGAACAATCCCATTTTAAAGTTCAGCAGTGATCTGCCATCATGTGAGTATCCCATCTTCCTTGATAGCGATCCTCCATGCATTTTATATCTTGGTGAAATCTTTCACCTTGCGCCTCACTAATGTCTCCTAAATTATCAGGAAAACGGTCTAAGTGGCTATGTAAATAGTGCACCTTAATGCTCATGATACACCCAATGGATCTGAAATTTTTCAGCATTTCATTGACTAATTCAACATAGTTTTCAGCTTTGTGTTTACCCAGAAAATTTTGGACAACTGAAACAAATGAATTCCAGGCTTTTTGTTCAATCTCATTCATTGAATTTATGAAGTCAGGGTCTTTAATCAGCTGTCTTATTTGTGGGCCATCAAATATTCCTTCTTTAATTTTTTCCATACTCAGCTGAGGCATTTTTTCCCCTATATATGCAAAGCATGATCCATTCTTATCAAGAGCCTTTACAAACTGCTTCATTAGACCCAGCTTGATATGCAGTGGTGGAAAGATGATTTTCTCTCGTGGAACTAAAGGATCGTTGACGATATTCTTTTCCCCAACATCCATGTTTTCTCTCCTAGGCCACTCTTTTCTAACCCAGTGTTGCATTTTGTCTCTGCTATCCCAGAGGCACAAGAAACGAAGATATTTTGTGTGGCCACTTTGCTGTCCAAAGAGAAAGTTTACCATTTTTAAGTCTACACAAATCACCCATTGGTGTTCACGATACTTTATTTTTTCCAAGACCAAAGCTATGGTGTCATATTGCTCTTTCATTTTCGTTGAGTGAGCAATTGGTATTGAGCCATATTTGTTCCCATTATGTAGAAGAACACATTTCAAACTTAGCTTTGAGCTGTCAATAAATAGGCGCCAATCATCTGGAAAATATTCAGGAAGACCCATTTTTACCAGGAGTTCTCTAACAGCATGACAAAATACAAGATTTTGTTCTTCAGAGAAAAAAGGTAGCAGATCTTTCTCCCTTGTGCGATAGAATGTAATTTTTGTTCCTGGTTCAAGTAAATTTTTTTCCTTCAACCTGGAAGCCAGTAATTCAGAAGTTTCTTTCGACAGATTGAGATTTCTAGTGAGGTCATTTAACTCATCTTGGTTGAAACATTGAGGAATTGATGATATCATTTCAAAATCGCTGTCACCTTCAGTAGTATTAGAATTCTGATAAGAGAGACAATAAGCGTCCTCACAGAGTTCTGGTAGCTGGTGAAAAGTTGGAATTGGCACTTCTTCTGAGTGAGGGATAGGGCGTCTTGCAGAGACTGAATCTGGATAAGTCCACTTATTACGGTTCTTTCGATTGATTCCAG
>JAPDSC010147440.1:3917-8917 GCA_026290005.1 Latrodectus geometricus
ATTCCAAAACATTTTCACAAAAAACTTTCTTCCAAAAGTTGAAGGCGCTCAAGTTGAACATGTTTCTAATTTGATTGCCTTCAATACTTCTTTTTTTCATTAAATAGGAGAGGAAAACTCTTTACGTACAGCATTTGTCGTTATACATTTCATAGTTATTTCTAGCTTTTATGCAATTCCAAAACATTTTCACACAAATCTTTCATGCAAAAGTTGAAGGTGCTCAAGTTGAGCATGTTTCTAATATGATTGCCTTGAATACTGCATTTTTTCATTGAATGGGAGAGGAAAACTCTTTCCGCACAGCATTTGTCGTTATACATTTCTTAGTTATTTCTAGTTTTTATGCAATTCCAAAACATTTTCACACAAATCTTTCATGCAAAAGTTGAAGGTGCTCAAGTTGATCATGTTTCTAATTTGAATAATTATGAATACTTTTTTGTTTATTAAATAGGTATGTTAACACTGTTTTGCAAGTGTTTCAAAGTGTAAAAGAATTATTTTTCCATAAATAAACTAAAATCGTAGTCTATTTTTGGAATAAAAATTCAGGAATAAAATGTTTAAATCAGGGAATAAATTTATATTTTGAAATAAAATTTTTTGCTGCACTTCCTGAAATCTGCAATTTGTAAACAAACCTTAAATAAAAAGCAGATTAACTTAACATTCCAATCCCTTTCAGGAAATACTTGAATTCTCGTGAAAAATTAGCAAAATTCTTTCAGGACAGTATTTGTCGACAAACATTACATACTTTGTTCAAGTATTTATGCAATTTGCATAAGTATTTACACAATTCTTTTCTATAAAAGTTGAGGGTGGTCAAGTTGAACATGTTGCTATTTTGAATGATTATCAATACTTCTTTTTTTATTAAATAGGTGTGTAAACACTGGTATTGCAATTTGTAAACAAACCTTGAAAACCATGCAGATTAGCTTAATATTGAATATGAGGACTTAACGAACTGAAATTTTTCAAATATTCCATGATTTGAACATTTTATTCCTTTATATTTATTTCGAAATAAATTTTTTAGCTGCATTTCTTGAAATCTGCAATAAGTAAACAAACCTTAAAACACATGTGAATTAGCTTAATATAGAATATTAGGAACTAACGAATGGAAATATTCCATGATTTAAACATTTTATTTCATAATATTTATTTTCAAATAAATTTTTATGCTGCATTTTTTGAAATCTGCAATATGTAAACAAACCTTAAAAAACATGTGAATTAGCTTAATATAGAATATTAGGAACTAACGAATGGAAATATTCCATGATTTAAACATTTAAATTAGCTTAATATGGAATTTGAGGAACTAAAGAATAGAAATATTTCAAATATTCCACGACTTAAACATTTTATTCCATAATATTTATTTTGAAATAAACTTTAATTCCTGATTTTTTGAAATCTGCAATTTGTAAACAAACCTTAAAAAACATACAAATTAGCTTAATATTGAATATGAGGAACTAACGAACGGAAATTTTTCAAAGCAAAAGGTAATTGATTAAAATTGATTTTAAAACACGTTGAAGCAATTTTCGTGAATATATTTTAATAAATTCTAATTTACTGTATTTTGTTTGGACTTAGTCTCCAGAAGCGAAAATCGAGCTGAAAATTTCAAAGTCCAAACACGCGAGTGGGGTATCGTAACCATCACGGCATCGCGAGACCCGATTTTACGTCGACGAAAAAGTCTCTCGGCGGCACTTCGCTGGCGGTAGGGCTGTCGGTGGGAGTGCGGCATTTTTTCGCCCTCGCCGTCAACCGCGCGATGCTCTTGACGATGGTGCTATAGTCCGCCGCCTTATATGTAGGGCAGTGTGGTCGTGAAGTGACTCGAGAAGAAGTGTGAGGGCTGGCTACCCTCTCGCACAGAGACCTCGAGGAGATGCTTTAGGGGTGACCGCCGAGTTCTTCGGCGTGTTTATTTCCGAAAAGTGTCTCGACTTGCGATCGCATTACTACCGGTCTCTCGCACATAGAGACGGTGGCTGTCCGTCAACAGGCGTTCCGGATAAGTTATTTCTGGTTCGCCGAAACTTCCCAGACTTTCTCGACATGTCTGCGAGTAGCACGGCCATCGTGTCGTTGCTGCGCCATGCAGAACGGTAATTAATGAATACTGTGGGTTTTCTGCCCCTGTGCCCAACGCACTGATTTCACTCGATGACGGAGCACGCTCGCCCCGCGGCGCTGATGCCGATGGGGACGTCGTGAGATCAGAACTGACTAGCGAAAGCACTGTTGACGGAGAGTTCCGAAGGAAACTGAACGAGGATCCCGCCGTTGTTGCGGGTGTCCGTGGTCGCCGCACTTGCGACCGCACTTTCTCTCGGATTCGAAGTTGCGTGCGATTTCGAACGTTAATTAACGTGAAAGTAACCTGGTTGATCCTGCCAGTAGTCATATGCTTGTCTCAAAGATTAAGCCATGCATGTCTAAGTACATGCCGTATTAAGGCGAAACCGCGAATGGCTCATTAAATCAGTTATGGTTCCTTGGATCGTACCTTACTACTTGGATAACTGTGGCAATTCTAGAGCTAATACATGCAGCAGAGCTCCGACCTTCGGGGACGAGCGCTTTTATTAGACCAAAACCAATCGGACCTCGGTCCGTCATGTGTGGTGACTCTGAATAACTTTGGGCTGATCGCACGGACTCGCTCCGGCGACGTATCTTTCAAGTGTCTGCCTTATCAACTGTCGATGGTATGTTACGCGCCTACCATGGTCGTAACGGGTAACGGGGAATCAGGGTTCGATTCCGGAGAGGGAGCCTGAGAAACGGCTACCACATCCAAGGAAGGCAGCAGGCGCGCAAATTACCCACTCCCAGAACGGGGAGGTAGTGACGGAAAATAACAATACGGGACTCTTTTGAGACCCCGTAATTGGAATGAGTACACTCTAAATCCTTTAACGAGGATCCATTGGAAGGCAAGCCAGGTGCCAGCAGCTGCGGTAATACCTGCTCCAATAGCGTATATTAAAGTTGTTGCGTTTAAAAAGCTCGTAGTTGGATCTCAGTTGCAGAGGGACGGTCCATCTACCGGTGGTCACTGTCTTTTCTGAACGTTACAGCCGGTTTCTCTTGATGATCTTCACCGGTTGTCTTGGGTGACCGGCAAGTTTACTTTGAAAAAATTAGAGTGCTCAAAGCATGCGTGACGCATGAATAATGGTGCATGGAATAATGGAATAGGACCTCGGTTCTATTTTGTTGGTTTACGGAAAACGAGGTAATGATTAAGAGGGACAGCCGGGGGCATTCGTACTGCGACGCTAGAGGTGAAATTCTTGGACCGTCGCAAGACGAACTACTGCGAAAGCATTTGCCAAGAATGTTTCCATTAATCAAGAACGAAAGTTAGAGGTTCGAAGGCGATCAGATACCGCCCTAGTTCTAACCATAAACGATGCCAGCCAGCGATCCGGCTGTGTTCCTCAAATGACACGCCGGGCAGCTTCCGGGAAACCAAAGCTTTTGGGTTCCGGGGGAAGTATGGTTGCAAAGCTGAAACTTAAAGGAATTGACGGAAGGGCACACCAGAAATGGAGCCTGCGGCTTAATTTGACTCAACACGGGATAGCCTACCTGGCCCGGACACAGGAAGGATTGACAGATTAAGAGCTCTTTCTTGATTCTGTGGGTTGTGGTGCATGGTCGTTCTTAGTTGGTGGAGCGATTTGTCTGGTTTATTCCGATAACGAACGAGACTCTAGCCTACTAAATAGACGCTTCCGATCCTTGTAGTCGGACGTTCTTCTTAGAGGGACAAGCGGTGTTTAGCCGCACGAGACAGAGCAATAACAGGTCTGTAATGCCCATAGATGTTCGGGGCTGCACGCGCGCTACAATGAAGGAATCAGCGTGTGTTTTCCCTGTCCGACAGGACTGGGTAACCCGTTGAAACTCCTTCGTGCTGGGGATAGGGATTTGTAATTGTCTCCCTTGAACCAGGAATTCCCCGTAAGCGTTTGTCATAAGCAAGCGTTGATTACGTCCCTGCCCTTTGTGCACACCGCCCGTCGCTATTACCGATTGAATGATTTAGTGAGGTCTTCGGACTGGCGCTCGGATTGGCCCTCGGGTCGAGCCGAGTGCCGGAAAGATGACCAAACTTGATCATTTAGAGGAAATAAAAGTCGTAACAAGGTCTCCGTAGGTGAACCTGCGGAGGGATCATTACCGACGGTTGTCCGCAGATGGCAACGTCAAACCGACTTGAACCCGGACGGTTTATCCCGTCCGCCGAAGGCTCGCTGGCGTTCCGCTCACGGGACGCGAAGCTTGCTATCGAACGCAAAGCGTCTTGGTACCTCATGGGTGTGCCTGTTTCCCGGCCGATCACGACGGCAGGAGGGAGGTTCCGACTCTATTGTCGGGGCTAGGCTTGAAGAGGGAGCTGCACTGGCTTCTCCGCCCCGTTGGTGCCTTGACCCGGTGGGTCTCTTCGAGCTGTGAGTCCCGGGGACTCCTGGCGCGACGTTCAATGGTCGTGCCTGCTCGGGAGTGCCTTTCCGTGAATGATGACAATCCCCGGAAAGTTTCCCTGTAGGGAAGCGTCCTGAACATAAACTAGAACGCAATAAGGCTTCCGTGAGGTTGCCGACTAAAATGACAACTCTGAGCAGTGGATCACTCGGCTCACGGGTCGATGAAGAACGCAGCCAGCTGCGAGACTTGGTGTGAATTGCAGGACACATTGAGCACTGATTTTTCGAACGCGCATTGCGGCCTCGGGTATTCCCCGGGGCCTCGCCTGTCTGAGGGTCGGATGAGACTTACACAGGAGGAGTGTTCCTCCAATTGGCTGCACCGGATGGTTTCGACTATCCGCCTGCCTAAGGTCTTGATCCGCGATCCCCCTGGCCGAGAAGCGTCGCTCCGCCTGACAATTTCGGTCCGGCAAAGAGGGAGAACGACTGATCGTCTCCCCGCGACTGGACTGGGAGCTGATGACGCAGAGA
>JAPDSC010147445.1:0-37188 GCA_026290005.1 Latrodectus geometricus
TTTATATTATAAGTTAAGCCAAGGATATATTACAACTAAAGGGAATTTTATCATTTATTCTTATAAATTTACTGCTAAGCAATCAAAGAAACGAGAAATGCATTCGATTAGTATTCTACATCAGAGAAAGTGCAAAACATATAAGTCATTATTTGATCTTGTATTTCATTTTTTGAATATCTTATATTCATAATCTCTGATTAAGAAGTTCATCAAATAAAAATATCAACTAAATAATTTAACTCAAAATTAGTTTCATAATTATAAAAATTTGTCTTAATAAAATTTAACTACCAGGATATTATATGTTTTCATGCAAGGTAAACATGCTTATAAAAATTTTTATGTACACTGCTGACCACCCAAATTGGAACAAAAGAAAGACAAGAGATAATATCATTACAACATTTATTTTGTAGATAACAGTTGAAAAGTATCAAATGATTCAATTTATAGACTTTTTGAAGTGTGGTTTTTGCCAAAACGAGTAGCCAGAGTAGCTGCCCTTGCTGGAAATCGCTGCTGCCACACACTTCGGAATTAATTCAAAGAGACTTTGAATATGTTCTTGGGGTACAGCAGACCAAGCAACTTCCAAACATTGACAAGGTTTATATGATGTGGCAGCTGGGGATATAATTTGGGTCAATCGTTGAGCAACTATGGACCACATAGGTTCTATCCGTGAAAGATTCAGAGAGATAGCAAACCAGAGAAGCAATTCAATTTGTTGATTGACAAAGAACCCTTGGACAATGCTTACCACGTGTATTCGGGCATTATCTTATGGAACTATGGCTGTCGGGTAGCCCTGAAAGTAAGGAAAAATAACTGGCTACAACGCCTCAGAGATGTAGCTTCGACTGTTTAAAGTATTGGTAATGCATACTATGGGAGTGCGAGAGTGATATCTAATACCGCCCTATACCATTAATACTCACTGCAGGACCAGTGTGACGATGCATAATGAAGCTGTTTAGCACCCTCTCTCCACGGTGTCTCTAGACATGTTAGACCGTCGTACCCTTCTGCATGAAACGATCACATACCTGCATGACAGTTTTTTGGTTTCGTTCAAAACGACTATCATTTTCTCTGAAAGATAATCAATAATCTTTGTAGATCACATTCCATTCTCTGTCGAACTCGGATATTCGATCAAAAAATCATCGCTGTTTTCTATGAGGCATAATTGCAAAAACAAGAAAAACACGACTGACGAACTCGAAATCGTCGAAATCTCCAAGACTTAAATAGCGCTTTCAAATGACGCTATAGGGGCGGATGATGTGCGTCTGTGCTGAATTTCTAATCGTTTGGATATCTCACCTCCGCTAATGCATGTTGTAAATTTCATGTTATTAGCATGTTTCCTTCAGATTGTTACATTTACGGTAGCCAGCAGTATGGATTAACTTTTAAATTAAAAATGAATTAAAATTGTGTGACATCAAAGATTTGATTATAGTAGATTTTAAATACGTGACATCTTTTTGCTCATAGCTTATACATTAAAAATTTGTAGTATTTTTAATAAAAAATAATTTTATATTATAAGTTATTTGATACATGATAATTTCAGTTCCCCTCCTCATGAATGAAATTAGGAAAGATTTTCATGTTGGATTTACTTTCAGAAATAATGAGTGTATAAAAGTAACTGGAATAAAATTTTATTGTCTCTTAAAAACTATTTAATACTATAAATACGAAAAGGAATTTATATTTTTAGCTTTAACAACTTTCTTTTCTTAAACGAATTCTGATTCATTCATTTGGCTACATGGAATGTTATTTAAAATTTGGTTGAAAATTATGGATCAAGCATGTGATGTATTAAATTGATAAATTTAAGATTAAAAACAACATTTAAATATCTCTTACTTTTAAGAAACATTTGGATTATCTTAATTTATATATATATATATATATATATATATATTGTCGGAGGTAAGGGACATTAAAATTCTTCTTAAAATTTAAATAAAAATGACAGCAATTAACTGCATTTAAATTTGAATATGAAACATTTATTTGGTAAAAAGTATTTGTTTTTAAATCAACATATTTTAAAAATAAAAAGGAATAAAATTAAGTTTTATTGTGCATCATTTTTATTCATAAAATTATGTTCCATTTAATCTTCTTTAATGTTTAAAGTAAAAGCTTGAAAGAAATTTAAAACTTAACATATTTTTTTTAATTTAAAATTCTTGCCAGTAAAATACCTGAACAAATAGACACACAAATGAGACGTAAATGTTATATTTGGATAATTTTAGTTATAAAAGACTCATTTTTTATTGCTTAGGGAATTACTGTGTCATATTATTTTTCCTGTAAATTCCTGCACATGCCTTGTACATTAGGCACATGCATAAATATTTATGTTTCTTTTAAATTTTATATGTGTGTGTAATTGCCGCCCAACCTGTTTAATGGTTAGCGTACCTGACTACAGATGGGAGGGACCTGGGTTCGAATCCTGGCTCGGGCATGGATGTACTTTCTCTCTCTTTCTTTCTAGTCTTTGTTCTTTCTTTGTGAGTGAATGGTTGCCTACCCTATAAACGGGTATTTATGGCATGTGTGTACTAAGGAAGTCGGACTCCACACCAAATATGGTTCAGTTGGAAAAGTGGAGCAGCGCACCCCATATTGCCAGCCTGGCTGGCACACGACAACAACATGTGTGTGTAATTAATGTTGTTTTTATATAAAAGTAATTATTTTGTTTTACTCACTTTTCTTCATGCATATATTAGAAATATGCAAATACTGTTTTGTAAATATTAAGACTTTTTCATTGGTTACAGACTTTTTCATTGGTTCTATTTCTTACAGTCTTGAAAATATTAAAATATAAACGAGGATATAAAACTAATGATCAAAAAATGATTTCTTGAGATATAGTAACTAAGCAGTATAAATTTAATAATTTTAAATTAGAAAAAAAAAACTTTTTAAAAGGACAACATCTTAGTAATAGATATGAAGGAGTTTTAATTAACCAATCTTTCATTTGTTTTTATTTAATAAACAGTTAAAATGAATTTCTTAGAACAAATGGTGTATATCATACTTAGATCTAAATGTGAATCCTTAAAAGTTGAAGTTTTTCTTAAAGTGCTTTCAATTGTTCACAACCATTTCAGAAATAATATGTAAAAGATGATTTTAATTTACTTTCATCATAGGTGTGATTTTATGTAAGATGAGAATGTTATGACATGTTAATGAAAAACCAATCGCACACATCCTTATAATATTTTTACTGAGTGAAAAAAATTAATCTCAGAAGTCGAAATTATAAATTTAAATTTTCACAGCTACTCCTGAGTAGTTCTCATAGAAATATATTAGAAATATGAAAAAATTCTAACTTCCAATATTTATCCAAGTTTAAATAAAAAAAATCTTTCTAAAATTACTCACACAACTTTTTCATTACCAGAGTAAAAATTCCCCTCCATTTTCAAACTTTTTTAGTAATATACATCTAGTCGTGTTAAACATGAAATCCGAGCTCAAACATTAAAAGAACTAAATATATTTAAAATAGTTTTTCTATACTAACAAATACACTTTTTTATAATGTGTTTTACTTTCCTCATTGAAAATATATCAGGGAGAAAC
The DNA here is from genome assembly GCA_026290005.1 of Latrodectus geometricus. Classification (NCBI taxonomy): domain Eukaryota; kingdom Metazoa; phylum Arthropoda; class Arachnida; order Araneae; family Theridiidae; genus Latrodectus; species Latrodectus geometricus. Next base: position 3,637 of record JAPDSC010147445.1, read on the forward strand.
TTATTGAACATCACTATTCCATGTGCTTCACTGAACATTTTCCTGATAAGAGTTTTATGAAAAAAATGCGATACGAAATCCTTTAAAAGAAAAAATATCCTTTCCAACTACCACGTCTCTTATACTACTACTAAAAGAATCTGGGGTTTGGCGTAAACTTTTATCACAGAGACTTTATTTTTATTTTCATTGAAAGCATAAATTCTCCCTGAAGTCTCCCTGGGATTTTTGGCTCGAGTTTATCAACAACAAATCGCCAATAATTTGGAAAGGATTCGAGGTGCCGGCTCAACTTTCCATCTTTTCCGGTTCCGGTTGACTTCAATGTGTGCACCGAGAAAGTTTTAAAGGAAAGGAAAAATTATTTAGTTATAGATTCTGACAAATTACCGATAAAATAATGCCGTTGTGGCCAATAACAGTTTCTGGAAGAGAAAAATTGTTGAACTGAATTCCATACTATAAAACACATTCAGTCAGCATTTATTTATGTCATCCTTTTATCTTCAAAACTAATTAAGATCATCTGAAAATTATAAAAAAAATTCTATAAATTAAGTTATTTTATTAGTGAGTATATTTAACACAGAGAATATGATAAATAGAAATACTACACTGCGTTATAATATTTCAACATTTCGTCATTTCACGAAAACAGATTTCCTTAATTTTATATTACGAATATTCCATACGATATTTAATGAAAAGTAACTGTGGAAAAAATAATAAAAATTCTGAAATACCTGTTAAACAACTGCCTTATGAAAGCAAGAAAAAAAAAGATGGGAGAAAGACTGGATAATCTTTCTTCAATTAATATAAACCTTTAAATTCATAAAGAATTCCGTTTTAAAAATAATTTAATACCTAATAAAAATTATGTAATTTCAAGATAAATAGACATTTTTTTTTGTATACAGTCAAAAAATGATAATAATTGTAAGAAACAGATTTATATTTTGTCATAATGCAATTATAAAAATATGTATCAGCTGATAATTTAAATAAATGAATACATCGAAATTAATTGTGTATGTGCTATAAATTATTAGTAATTAATAGTTTTTATTACTGTATTTATGTTTTTATATCTCCCTCATAATATAGAAATGTTTATAATAAATTTAATCTCGAGAAATAAATGAGAAACTTCTACCCTCAAACGCATCAATTTCATTGCCAGAAAAGTTTCCATATAAAATTCAATAATGTTATTAGTTACATTATTTTATTGAATTGTTAATGTTTTTTTATTTCTTCCAACGTGATTGAATATTATGGGTTTGCATGTATCCAAAATAAAATTTGCTTATGGCTGTATGTGATGACAACAAAATTTCTTTAAAATTTCTTTTGATACTTGAAAATATTCTTGCATTTAACTTTTTTAGAATCTCTCTGTAATAAATTATATTGAATTGTAAAATATATTGTGTATTAATATATTAATATGTCTTATTCCATGTGTAATTCTTATTCCATCGTATCCATGTGTAAAATATATTGTGTATTAACATTTTAATATAATGTATTAATATATTAATTGTGTATTAATAATTAATGTAAAGTATATTGTGTATTAAATATATTGAATTGCTAAATAATTCAATATTTAACAAACTTCAAAGAATAGTGCACTTATGCTATTCTTCATATACATACTTGATTATACATATAAATGTATGTTAATATGATTTTTTGCTTACTATTATGAAAAATAATCCCACAATCATGCATTAATGTACTCAGAGTATTGTGTGACTTAATATAAATCATCGGAAGAACTAAGCAGATAAAAATATATCAGATCAATTGTTAACCGTAAAATATTGTATCATGCTTCATACCGACAAGTGATAATAACAAGAAGGGATGTTGGATGATAACATCCGTGATTCCAATCTATTGGGTCTTTCATCTATGGTATAGTCATTGGTACCAATCCATTGGGTCATATACAATCAAGGAATTTGGGGAATGCAATGAAATATCTGTGACACTTTATTTATTTGAATCATATCCCCCTTACTTGTTTCATAACATCCTGTGGCTGTTTGTCGAGTAAACAGATTCAACTGTTGATATTTACATATAAATTTATTATTATATATTATTAAAATCAAATATATTTTATTTATCATGAAACAAATCTAAGAATTTTAATTAATAATATAATTAAATATTTAAATAAAAAATGAGGTTTTCTTTATATCTAGACATTAGTTTCATCATCAGACATTTAAAGAAAAAGGACATTTTCAAATTCTCATCTTCTTAAAGAATCGCGTGACTAAGTAAAAGTTTCTCGTAATAAATTATGCTCTTTTACCACAAAGGGTTTTTCATGCATGAATCATTTTAATTTGCGTGACGAATATGTTAGCTTATACTAATAATAGTACTTTTAAACATTTTACAAATATAATAAGAATCAAATATGAATTCGCACAAGTTTGGTGAGTATAAATACCTAAAGCAAGTAACAATTCTTTTTTAAAAAATTTAAACAGTATTTAATTATTTATTTCCTTATCAAAAGTTGTAAATTTTCTAAAACATATTTTTAGAAAATAGTTATCTAGGTATAAGTACAAAATAATATGCCTTTCACTAAAATAATATACCTTTCGAAGTCATTGTTTTCTTCTATTTTTGTTTCTCATGAAAAACTGAATTATATTAAATATATATATTAAAAAATGAATATTAAAAAAATTCATAATCAATTTATTGCACTAAATTTATTTGTGATTAAGGAATGTAAAAGCAGATTAACATTAACAATGACACTATAAGCAAAACAAAAACAATTAACAGTCTATCTGAGATAGCGGTTTTTGAGATGGTAAATTTAATATAGATATTTTACTTAAATATCTAAAAAATTTTGAATATCAAATATAATAATTATATGATTATAAAATATATCAAAAAATTATTGCTATACATTGATAATTTGAATGCATTTTGTCAAAGCCACCCATTGGAATGAATGACAAAATCAAAATAATAGAAATCTACTAAAGTGCTTTACATCCCTGTTTTGAAAAATCTACATTCACATTATCTTTTCCTAGCTTATTCAGTTTTGGTCGAGTTTATTTTAATAGAAAAGTTTCATCATATGAGTTTAATGAGAAAAAATTTTACTACCAACAAAACATAAATGTTACTTATTTTTTTAATCAAATTGAAATTTTTTAACTAATATTTTTCCATGATAAAAAAGATGTCCAGACAATAGTTGTGAAATATTTTTAAAGCTAATTTTTAGATTAAGCTTATTAATCAAAATGTATGAAATAAAGTGCAAATCATTCTTTGAAAATATGTCTTTTATAACACTAAATCCATTTTTTCAACACTCTTTTTATAAAAACTCATTTATCAGTAATGAGAATAAATTTTTTCTTTTGTTTGTCTTATTTTGAATTAATGATATTTTTTTTATTTAATTAAAGTTATTACATCAACTGTAATAATTAGAGAAAGCGTCACCCTTTCAATTCTTATTATTTAACTTCCCAGTTAAATTTTCTTTCATTTTTCTATAATGACAAATATTTCTATTTTTATTGAACAGATAAAACAGAATTAGTTGTCACATTATTTCTTCTTTATTTTCTCCCTCACCCATTAAATAACTATCAAATTAATAAAAATATTCAAAATCTATTCAACTTTAGGAAGATTTTTAAGAAGAGAATTTAAAAATTGCTGATCCTTTCAACGATTCATAATTTTTCCCATTTAAAAATTACATTACTAGTATTGAGATTGCACTCCCTTAAGAATAATTGATTTCTAAAAAGAATAAAAAATCATATAATTTGAACATGTTTAAAATAAATTGAAATTTTAAATGAATTTATTTTAAGAACTTTAATGAATTATTTATTCATTAAATAGAATATCCAATAGAAATTCTTAATATATAATCAATTCAACAAATACGTTCCAATAGTTATACAGTATAATTTTAATAAACATTATTAATTTGAGAGATGTAAGTTAATAATAATACATAATTCTACAAATAAAATTTTATGGAATAAATAAATTATGTGAATGAATTAAAGGATATCATAGTTTTATACATCATTGTATTTATTTTTTCTTTTCTTTGAAAAATAAAATTTTGTTTTATTTATAATAAATGTATTCTCTAAAAATCACATAAAACATAATTTTATATTTAAGTATTTTATTTTTGTTACAAATAATTTCTCTAGTAAGACAAATAATACTATATAATTTAGAAGACAGAAATTTAGTTGAGACATTCGGATGTGTTTGAAATGTTTACTGTAAGATAACATTCTAAAACAAATCTACTATAAACGAAATTTTCGAAATTTATTAGATTATATATATTATGAAACGGCATGTACATCGGAAAATAATTTGAGTGTCAAATAAGAAAATATATCGTTAAAGAAGGAAGAAAGGTTTTTACCAAAAGATAGATTTTTATTAATTAGTGTAAGTTATTGGCAATAAAGATAGTAATATAAGCTAATCACACATAATCAAAAATAACTATCTCTTAAATGTTTAAATAACATGAAATATATTAAAAGTATTAGGAAGATTTATAAATTTTTAATGCTAATTAATACCATTTTTACTAACAGAGTTTCGTGTGTAAAATTATCCAGCTATTTGACAGAGTTTTTTGAAATAAAGAATGGTGTCATACAAGGAGATGCTCTTGCCTGCCTTCTTTTTAATCTTGCATTAAGAAGGACAGTTTGCAACTCAGGTATCAACACATCACAATATACCATAACTGTGAAACTCTTTGTTTATGCTGATGATATCGTGATCATCACACGCATTGAGGATGCTATGCTTAGGGGCATGTTTTGCCCATTAAAAATCATCAGAAAAGATTTAAGGTTTAGAAGAGTCTAAATACATGTTTGTTGCTAAAGATCCACTTTCTTTTAAATCTTTAGTGACTGAGAATTATAAATTTGAAGTGATAATTTTTCACATATAGGCTCAAATATCAATGCTCAAAATAATATGGGGATTGAAATTAAAAGACAAATTTTACAGATAATCAGTACCTTCATGGCTTACGTAATATCTATAAATGTAAATTAATCAGAGGGAACGCTAAAATCAAATTATATAAACTACTTTTTAGATCTGAACTCACCTGTGCATTTGATACTAGGATGTTTACTAAATCTTAGGCAGAACAACTAGTTATCTTTGAATAAAATGTTGAAAGAAAAATCTTTAGAGCTGTGAATGAAAAGGAAGTTTGGAGACGTAGACAAAATTTTTAACTGTCAAAAATATTTAAGGATACAGATATCGTCAAATTCATTAAGATTAGTCACATGAAATTTGCTGGTCATATATATGTAGAATGGACCTCTTATTAACATTTAAAATGTTTTTGCATAAACTTTTGGTAACTAAGAATGGTGTAAGATCAGATTGAGATCGATGGACTGTTTGGGGATTTTAAGATCCTGAGAGTAACTGATTGGAGATCTATTGCAAAAAATAGATTAGAATGGAAGAAAGTTCTTGGTAATGCCTTGACTCGTCAGGAACATCCGTATCAATAGAAGAAAAAGAGAAAAAGAATTATAAACTTATTTCAAAATAAATTATTAAAATAGGTTTCATGTGAATAGTTAAAGGTATTTAAATTAAAATAATGTTTCAAAATGTACATTAAGAGTAAGAGAGCCTAATCTGCTTAAAAGTGTTTTCACAAATCGTGTAAAGAATCTCTGCAGTTCCTTCTTTATTCAATAAATGAATCAAATTTAAAATTAGATTAAAATTTGTAACACGTGTTGTTCTTCATAATTTAAAGAAATAATTTATAAAAAAATTAATTTTAATTTTAAATTAAAAAAATTTAATGACTTAAATAATTTAAAATATATGTTTTTACGTTGTTTGGAAAGAAAATATTTCCCCTTAAGTTATAATTTCTAATTTGTTTAAAAAGCGAAATAAATTTTCTTTCCATTATATTAGTATTCATAAGATATTGAACTTAATGCAAGTTTCAAATTTGGTAAATAGGTAATTTTTGGAAATTTTTTATAGTCAATAAAATATTTCATAAAATTGATTATTATGCTGTATTTTCTCAAATATTGCAATATTTAATAATTAACAAATTGGACTGAATTTCTATCTTCTTAATTTTCTTTATTTTTAATGCTGATCTTCAAGATGGTTATAAATTTTAAACTGAAAATTATTAGTTTTGTAATATTATTACATATTATGATTTTTGAAAAAATCTATTCTTTTTATAATGAATTGCTTAACCAGTTTACGTCTTGGCGCGCCTGTCTAAATTGGCGAGGAAAAAGCAAATATCTTGGCAACCCCTTTCCCTGTTATTCCAAATCCCCCGCGTTATTCGTCCAGTGTACCTGATAGCTTGCCAGTGAATAGCATCCCTCCGGCCCCTTAGGCTGTTTATAAGGTAGTCATGCCAACGACCATCACACGTGACAGCATGTTTTCCTTCACTCAGCTGTGACGCAACAGGCTGAAGGTAAAGTAATATATTTTCTGTACCAGCATACATTGTGACTGATATTCTGGCTTAATATCGTTGTGTGTTATTGAATTTTCAATTTGCTTACAATTAATGTGGATAAAATTGAAAACTTTTTGTTTTTTCATTTAGTTATAATTTTTTAAAATTTGTTTTGAAATACTTATTGGAAGAAATGTAATAAAATTAATGCCTGCAATATTCTTACTTAGATAAATTAGAAATTTAACTGTTAATAAGGCTATAGAATGCGAATTAATAATGTTTTCATAATTAATAAAAATCTTTTTAATTTAATTTAAATTTTAAGAAACTGAATTTTATTTTGTGTCTACATTTATTTGATCGTTTTTCCCTAGGAATTATTTCCTATAAGACAATTTTAGCATTTCGTAAAAAAATAATGTCAGTTCTTTAAATATTGCCATGGGAAAAAAAAAAACGAACATATATTTTCCCATTATATACATTTTATATGAATATTATGTACATAAATATTAATGTAATTAATTATTATCATTATTATATTGCCAGTGCTTTTTTTAAGAAAGTGAACAAAAATTATGATTCCAAAAATTAGTCAATATTTTCTTTGATATTTTCGCTTTTTATATTCATAAAATTTTTAGAATAAGCAATTTACAATATTAAATAATTAAATTTAGTAAGTAATAAATGAACTATTTGCATCTTTTTAATATACTCAGTTCTTTCTGTTTGTGAATAATAGTTATAATTATTGATGTCTTTGAAGTTATTTGAATTTTTATGATAACTTTCAATTGATTAAATGAAATGAATTTTTCCCCGTCAATGAATTATTGATAAATTAAGTTATTTTGTTTTTTTTTTTTGGAAAATTTAAACATTTAGGCACAAAAATTAATAAAGTGCTGTATTAATTTCGTTGACTTAAAAATCAATAATATTGAAAATAAGAACGATGTTAAGGAAATTTTCAAGTGAAAGTATAAGTGTATATTAAGCGAAAATTTGACCTGTGTAATAAATATTCATGAATCTCTATATATGTAGTATATAATTCAAATCAGAAAATTTCCTCATTTGTAATGATTAGTACGATTAAGTTACAGCAAAAATTTCAATACACTAAATATAGTTAATTATTATGTAATTAAATACAAGACAGTTTATATTATAAGAACATATATTTGATACTTCAACAGTATTATAAAATTAAATTATTACATAACATTTTGCATTTTAATTATTTTGCAATGATGACACGTCATTTTACAACAACGTTCTTATGATACATTTTTCATTAAAATCATAACGCTCTAATTCTCTTTATTGAACTTAAATCAAAATTAAACAATTTAAAGCCTAAAATTTATTTGTTGATCTAAGTTTACTGCCTCTCATATTTTAATTTGATGATTACCATTACTCCATTCAGTAAATTTGTATATACACTTATGAAATCGATAAAACTAACGTTTAGAAGAATATATAAAAAGTAATAAATTTGGAGTTTTTTTTTTTAAATAAAATTTTTATTCAATTTCTTTATAAGTATCATTTTTGTTACCTAAAAGCTTATTAAAAATGAATACCTTTAAGTAAATATCTATTCTATTATTTGTATAGTAATTTCAATCTATGTAAAAGAGTATTTAAGAAATATAATACAATACTTGATAAAAATATATTATTTATACCTTTAATAAAATTTTATAAATCATATTAAACCTCAAAGTATTCGATTAAAATTAAGAATGATTGTATTTACCAGAATGTGTAAATTTTTATGATTCAAAGGTTAATTAAAATTAAAACATCAACCATAACGCATAAAGATTAAAACTTGCAAAATTTTAATAAAGAAATTAAGAGATTATAAAAATATATTAACTTTAAACAAAAATATAGAATAGATATAGGACAGTGTTAAAAATGTTTTGATAATTTCAATATGATAATAAAATTGTTCTAATTTCGGACAATTAATTCTTTAAAATAATGAATTCATTCAATTATTTAACACCATACTATTTGACTATTAAGAACATCAGACTGCTTATTCTAAATCCTTAATATGTAATTGTGATTATTCACAGGAAACATATCTAAATATTACGTAAACAATTTACAAACCTTTGTTCTCATAAAATTTTGCAGAATATTTTCTTAGTTTATTTATTAGGATAATCTTTTGTGTTTCGATAATTATCTAATGCCGTTTTGAGGACAACTCTATAATATTTAAAAAAAAGTTATCTAAATTTTATTAACAATTAACTCATTTGCTTCAATAATTGTTGAAATTATACTCATGCATATTAACAAATTTTTTGCATGAGATTTATCTATAAAGAGAGATTTTGAGATTTCAGATGCATTTTTTTCATATCTATGAAAATTTTGTTTTTTTCTAAAAGAATCACATAAAATTCCCTTATATATGTAATTGTAAAAATATGAAAGTAGCCAACAGTGTCGTCAAATAATTGCTAGCTCTAAAAATCTTAATAAAATACCAATGTTACGAAAGAAGATACCAATGACATAGTTATATATAGCTATGTATATAAAATATATAAAAATTTGAAAAAAATCATATATTAAATTTCAAAAATGTGAAATAAAAATATAAATAGAATTTAGAATGGTTTTTAATAAAAACGAGTAACATGCAACTTTAAAATTAGCTTTTATCAAGAAACACAAAAACTATAAGACACTGAATTTTCTTTCAGAAAATAAGTTATTTTATCACCAGAAACTTACTCAATTTTCTAAACTTTATTAAAATAAACTTTGAGTTAGCATAAATTTCATAAATTAGATAATTCTTTACGACCTTTATAATAATTGAGTTCCTGAAGGTCTAAAGCATGCTCAAATGAAGTGAATTTTCTTATTAAAGTATAGAAAATTACATAGTAAAGTTCAATAATTAGAGTGCATTTAACATATGTCTCAAATATATTTTAAGTTGTTATGTAGTAATCTGCAAACACAACTGAATGTAATTAATTTAACAAATTTGCTTAATAATGTGGTCTCTTAGAAAATCATTAAATATCTGAACTATATACCATACAATTCTTAGCTTCGTAATATCAGTTTAATAAGCAAACTATCAAGGACTTGCATATGGTAAAACACTTTGTACTTAAAATTTTGCCTTTTATTTTTTAAAATAATAATATGCAAGGAACATCATTTATTGTTTTTGTATATTTGCATGCATGAGTATGTGGGTGTTTGCACGCTTGAGAAAAGAAACAGACACAATTACTCTCTTCTGTTAACTTAATAGAATACTTATTGCATTTTTTGATTTCACTCAAAACAAATACAATTTTTGTGAATCATTAACTAAAGTAAAATTAAATTAGGTTAACAAAACTTTTATACAAGGAACATTAAACATGAGTATCTCATTCAATTAATTTAATTTTCAAAATAGTTACAAAGACTAATAATTGGCCCTCATATTAAAAATAATCTTTTTTGTACATGTTAATATTGTAAAAAATAGCAACTAATGAAAGAAAAATGCAGAGAAAATTCTATTTTTAATTTTCAGCTAATTAATGGCAGTTTTAGCGGATTAAGATGCATACACAAAGAACTTAATTCTTATCTTTGATGAAGTCTTAAACAGCGGGAAAGAGTAATTAATTTTTTTCACGCCCTTTGTTTTGTGTAGTTTTGTATAAATGAATCCCAAAGGATGACTTTTAATTATGAATGAATAAAAAGAAAATGTGAGATGGCCATTCAATTTCGCCAATAACACTTTTTTTAATATATCTACATGTATCGTTGATTAAATTATTTTATATTTAGGTCTATAATTAGACATTTGATTTTATTTGGTCACCATTAATGCTAAATACAATGTCCAAATATTTTTTCAAATCAAATAAATAAAAGAATAGTTCTGATTAACATTATGAAAATTTAAATAATATGACATTTTAGGAAATAAAAGGAATTTTATTTTAGTTGCTCTTGTATATTTATTGCTATTTTAATATCATTTCCTTAAGAAAAAAGCTCTAGTTTTAAAATAAATTTAGTAAAGTAAAATAATTAAATAAATTAAATTTTTAAGTAGCTTTGAATTTATTACTTCATTAAAAATAGCTTAATAAATTTATAAGAGATTTTTGTAAGAATGAGAAATTTTGTTAAATATTTATTTATATATGTGTACAAGTATATGCACATATATTATTTGAGGATAATTTAAAATTAATGTTTGTGGGTATATAAAGTTAAAACACTATACAGGTAATGTACTTTGCACATTTGTGTTTATTAATAAACATAATAATAATTTACTTTTTTAAAAAAAATCTTTGCTTAAATATTTCAAACTTATGGTATAAAATAAAAAATTATCTGGATATTATTCAATATACATATAAAATTAGATTTATGTTATACAATACAAGATGCAATTAAATTAAATTCTTTTTCAATATCAATAAACTAAAACATGCATTCAGAATCTCTTTTATTCATAAATCTAACTTAATACTTATAATTTATATGTCACAACTTATTTGACATTAACTTATTTGTCATAAACTAATGGACTCCCCTAGTTTTTTTAAAACGTTTACAAAAAAAATTCCTTTTATGCATAATCACGCACATTTTGATATTAAATAAAAAATTTTAAGTGATATAAATTATGTTAGTAAATTAAAATTTCGCTTTGGAGTTGGCAATCCTCATTTTCATGCTAGTAATAAAAATATTCAATAATCAATTACTAGATTAATGACAGGAACTACATAATATAAATAACAAATATGTTTATGAACACTAACTGATGAAATATATGTTAAAAAAATTATAGCACTATAAATCTGAAACGTTTTCTTATATTAATATTAAAACTAGTGAATAATTCAAGTGATAATATACTTTACAAAACAACATATAAATATTAAGTAAGTATTTTCAGATTTTCATAATTCATCTGATATCTTCTATTATGGTAATGTAAGTTCACACTTTATTACTGAATAACAAATAAAGAATTTAAAATCATAAATCTAAATAATTATAAAATATATATAACTAATTATAAAACTATTTAATTTTAATTTTTAACATATCACTGAACCATTCTGTTTATACGCCCTATCTCAAAACGCAGAATAATCACATCGGGAATAAATGCTAAGGAATGAAATTGAATAAAAAATTTAATGCTGTGCATTCCATCGCATTCTGAGTTAAATTTATACTGTCCTGTGTACCAGTATACTTTCCTGTATCTACCCCAGAGTTGGACTTTATCAACTACGTTGCCCTGTAAAAAAACGAAATATTTCTTCTTTTCACAAGCTCTAGTAGAATACTTTTTGAATGAGGGTATTTGATGCATATTTTGGGTACCTTGCATGCCTCAGGAAAGTTAGTGGCTATTTTGTACACATGTAATAAACGTGATTAAATAATGTTTTTATAATACAGCCGTTACAAAAATATTCTAATAATACAGCCATTACAAAATCTAAACACAAAACTATTCAATTTCTTAGGTTGAGAGTCTTATATATATATAATGTATATAAAACCCCTTATGCAAAATAAAATGCATCCATATAATATCTTTTGCATATTGTTTTGGTAAAATAAGCAGAAATATTCCTGTTTACAAGGTATTGTAAGATCGATATTTCTCTACTTAAAAACTTACTATTTCTATTTTCAAAACGTATTATTCCTTATCAATCGAAAAAATTATTTCTAGAGAAAAAAGTTTTATTTGAAAAAATTAACTAATTTTGAATTTAAGTATCCAATTTTCCTGTAAATTAAATCTGCTATAATTAAAATTAAGTATTCACGTTTGCTTAGCTTCATTGCATCCCATAGTTCTTTTCTTTTAATTAAATATAAATTAAATTGAGTATTCTTAATCAATTATCAAAAATAAATCATTTTTCATTACTGAAAAATTTCTCCTTCTATTTCTCTTTATGTAGCAAAAACTCACCCTTTTATTCTTCAAATTTTTAAATTGTTTTTGGTAAAATTAAATTAGTAGCTGTTGCAAATCAAATATTAATTTTCGAACAAAATTGCTTCCATCTTTTATATGCTCCTTTTAGAAATTTGCTTTAATTTTATTTTTCAAAAAGGCCTTCATTCTATTTATTATTCTTTATTATTAATGTTTTCAGATTCTTATAATGAAAACATGCAAATTATTTCAGTTGATATCTTTTATATTTTTCAGGTTCCTCTTGAATGTATAAATTGTTTTAAATAATCAGAAATAAAAAATTGAAACATGTTTTCTATTTTTGCTGAATGATAACAGTACTATAAAATTCATGTGGACCCTAATAATTTAAATACCATAGCATAATGTTTATGTCATGTTAATTTAATTTACTTATTTATATTCAGGTTTATGAGTTATAGTCAATTCAAACAGTTTAATTTATATCTAAATTAAAGCTATTTATAATATAGTTTGGTATACGGACACACATTTATTCTGATATTAGAGAAATCTCAGTTGAAAATGTATCAATGATCATATAGTTTATTTCATTTGTAGTGTAAATTTGCATTACACATTTATCAATAATTCTAAATGTCATTAATTAGAAAAAGCCAGAACTTTTTGTTGTTTTTCTGAGTTTTATAGATAAGTAGAATCTTAACCATTTTTCAAATATGTTTGAGCAAAAGTATCAAACGTTTGAAAATTCCTGTTATATTTAAAAATAATACACAAACTTTATAGTCTCTTTCTATAACTATTTTATTAATTTTATTTGAAAATTCTTAAAGCATGGATAAATAATTACTTACAAAAGAAGCTGCAACATATTTACTGTTACTTATTTTAAGATACTAATCAGATAATTTCTATAACCAACTTGGTAAAATTGTTTTACACCTCATGAATATTTAATAATAATAGTTTAATAATTTATTTAAAGATGCATTTTATTATAGCCTTCATGTGGGGTATTTATAAATGGTGGTATTTATTGAACATGAGAAATATATTTTTACAATCAAAATTTATAATTTTTGAGAAATAATTGTTATAATTATATACATTATTTAAACATTTCTGAAGAATAATTTGATTATTACGAGCTTCTTCACACCATTCCTATTTATGAAAAGTACTCAAGTAAGTACATTTATAGGTCTAATAAATACTAATTCCCGTCATGCTCTCGTTTCTTTTTTGCAATTAGCAATGTACAGAACGAATGTGGATTAGTGATTCTGTAACTTTTTTTTATTGTCATCATTTCAATTCTTAAGAGACTCAGTTAACGACAGTAACGCTAATTATGTTGCCAAGATTCTTGAAACTTACTGATTATACCTAGTTATAAGATAGCAACCACTTCGCCAACTTGACTTAGATGCATTTCTACCGAGATACTACTAAGAATTTATCGACAAAGCGAAAGAATAAAAGGGGTTATTTTCTCAAATAATAAATAAGCTAAGCTACCTATAGGATAATTGCCAACAAAGTCAATGGCATAATAGCTCATTACTCAACATAGATTAATAAAGAACATTCTCGCCATTCATACTATCTTCCACTATTTTATGGGGCTTGACTGAGGGATTACTCTTTTAGTGACATGCCATTAATTCTATATACTTGACTACATTATGTGGAAAAATATCATTGCTTATCTTTATGTCTTCAAGTAGAATGAAAATGCGTATTGTTCACTTATGATTATTTAATTTAATATAGAGCGGATGAACCCATGTGTCGAAAAAACTTTACTAACAACATAAAATTTGTTTTATAAGGAATGCAATAAATATACATATTGGTGTGCAATATTATCTCTTGCGATAACGTTCTTCCTATAATCATCATTTTTATAACTTCGAAGACTCTCCAATATGTGCATGATAAAATTTAAGATGCTAGTTATCTTTCCACGGAATGTATTTATAAGGCTACTTTCAACTTGCAATTCATATGATCTTTTTATATCTTCATTATGCTTTTATTTACCTTTGTCTCGTAAAATTATCAGACCATTAACTAATGGAACATATATGAGATATGCAAGATTTACAAATTCAACTATCCTAAATGCCCTACATCTAAACCAACAAAATTCATTAATGCTTGAAAGAATGTGCGTCTAAATAACATTCGGTATCTTTGACATCTCATATGTAGATTTACACAAGCCTGTATCATCACTAGTTGTTGATTCACTAATTACTGTTTTATATTTTATGTTTTAACCATTTATATCGGACCTGTGCATAGTTTTATTAAAATTTGATTTCAATAAAAACAGCTTCTAATTACATTATGCTTCACTTTGTGTTAAAAACTTTTGAATACATATTTTTCATTTCAAAATTTATTATTATTATCATATAAAATTTATTATTATTCATTTTAAAATTTATAATTAATCAGATTTAATTTGAAACTTCCTTGTAATTATCATCGCTTTATCGTCAAAAATGAATTTATAGCTTGCATAGATATAATTTCTTGTATCTTTATACTTAAATTAATTTTGAAATCTTTCATTATTAAATAACTGTGCAAATTGACGATGGTAAAAATTTTCTAAAAAAGTTCATTAATATTTAAACACTTATACGCGCACATTTGTTATGTATAAAAAAGGTATACCTATATATATTTACGTTCAGACTTGATTAAATAGACTTTATGTTCATTAAGTATTTAATAAGATTAAATTAAATTATTCACAAATGAAGTAGGTTGAGGAATTTATTTATTAAATTCAGGGATAATGACACGCTTGATTAATATGTGTTTTATTTTTCCATAATGATACTATAAGAAAACCTCTCTTAGATATAAGAATAATTAAAATTAGATTAGTTCTTTCATAATATATGTAAACAACACCAAAAGGGTATCGCATTTCAATCCTAAGGACGGATTTCCATCTTTTGGAAATATTTGGTATTGAAATTTTAATTTAAAAAATCTTTAAAGAGAATATTTTAACTAAGTCTAAATTTCTTTTCTATCAATATATAAAAATAACTCAGTTAATAGGACCGTTGGAGAATAAATTCCTCCAAAATTTAACTGGTATCTAGAGTGAAGCTTAACATCCTCTTTTAAGGACTACAGTAACGAGACTAATTGTGACGTCACTCTTAGAAATCTGAAAACATCTTGTAAGCAATCAAGCTAATAAATACAAGCAACTACTGCTATAATTTTGAGTGAAAATGCTCTTACTTTTGTTTTTTTTTTTAAATTATTGATCTCATGAAGAGATCTAATAATATATAGCTATTTCCAGATTAAAGCTTAGAAAATCTTGTGTAACAAGTTATAGCTATTCTTGCTGTGATTAAAAGCAAGAGGGAGTCTTTAATGAGCAAATTATATAATATTTTTTTCATTAAATATTGATGAAAATAGTTATCATATGAGAAATAATATGGTTAAAGTTTTTGATGATGAGGTAAATAAATTGATTACTGCACAATTACGCTCTAAAGGAAAAAAATTTATCAACCGAAAAAAATTTAAATGAATGAAATGAAAAATCACTAAACATATTTGTTGGTAATGTTTATTCAATATTTATTTAATCATATGTAGATTAAAAAATAATTTAAAATAGCATTTTGTGAAGAAAACATTTTCTTTTGATAGAATATAAGGCTATTGAAATGATAAGAAATTATTTATAAATTCCATATCTCTTCAGATCTAAGCTTTTTGCTTTTTAATGACATAAGTGTGATAGAACTTTTTTCTTTGACAACAGCCATATGCTGCACTTCATTCATTCAACTTTTGAACTCAAGCAAATTTAATTTATTAGGCCTCTTAAAATAGATTTCCTTCAGTTGCTTCAGTGTGAGAAAAGATTTCATAAATCAAATGATTTACTGAAAGAATATTGTGCTAGTATTTGTCACATAAAATAATTGAGAAGAGGTGTACTTAAATAATGTAGGAAAGAAAATTTCAGGGCCTGTATGGGAAAAGAGTCTGTAATCAATCTAGTAAAAAGATGCTTTAATATTTTTATATTCTCAACAAGAAATGAAAATCCAATATGCTTTATGCAAATATTATCGATAGATATCTTACCCCATTTATACAAATCAGTAAAATGTTTTCAGGGTGTAAATCTTATTCTATAATGTATGCTAGAATATAATATTTTGTTAAATTTTTTTATATAAAACCTAAACAATACATAAGTTTTCACTATTCATGCACTACTTAGGTTTTATGTAATTATTTTATTAATTTGATTTAAAAATGTCTCTTTTAAAGATTTTGCAAGCGATATGGGATTAGATGCATACATGTTGTTATATCTTTTTATAAATATCATAGACTGCTGGAAAAAAGAGTCATATTCAAGGATAAAAATACTATATGGATTTCTCATTAATGCTTATTAAGAAGCAACTATAAACTTCAGGAAAAACTTTTACAGGATAGTATTTATTTTTTTATATTAAATGATTATTTTATTGATTTCAATTTAAAATTCAAAGACTTTTGCTCAAGTTTTGCCTTCTGATATCTCTAAAAAAGAATCCCGCTATTTATTTGAAAATTCAGTAAAAAAGCAGCACATGGAAAGATAAATGATATGGATTACATTGAATTATACAATAGGAATATAAAATTGCCAAAATTACTTTAAAATTAGTAAAACCATATCTTTATTATAACTTACGATGACGTACCAAAATGAAAGTTTTTAACTATTTTAGTAAAAGCTGTTATGAGTGAATTTTCAGGACCTTAAGTTGAAGATAATTTTTTTATATTATGGATGCTATTACTAATACAGGGAAATGTTAAAAGTGAAAAATATTAAAAGAGTGTTAGTAGCAAAATACAACAAAAAAGTGTTAGTAGCAAGTGTTATTTGTGAAGTCAATCTTTGAACTCACAAACATCATAGTTATTTAAAAAATTACCAATATTCATTAGAAGTTAAAACACATCAGAATATTTTAGTGTGTCTAAGAAAAATGAAATCATTTTTGGTCAAAAAATTCTTTAACATCATAAATCCTAAATCTAGGCATAAACGTGAATTATCTGTGATAAAAAATATCTTTTTATTTTGTTAAAAAATATACTTGTGCAAAAGTATCTAATTTTTCTTAATAAAAATTACAAAGTGTTTTTTAAAAAAACACTAGCTGGCAATACATATATTATTTTGTAAAATTCTATAAAATGACCAACACTTTAATTTGAAATTTTCCGTCTTACAAATCGTTCTAGTGTATCTTCCTATATTTAATTGAAAACGTTAGAAGTTACGCAATAGATGAAAGAATTAATGAAATGGATTATATTAAATTATGTAATGAGAATAAAATATCCAAAATTAATTTGAATTGGTGGTCTCATATCTTTAAAAAATGCACGATGGCTTTCCAAAAGTTAAAATTTTATTTCTTTTATTGAAAGCAGTTATGAATACATTTTTAATACTTTAGGCTGAAGGTCTCTTCTTGTAATAATATAGATATAATAAGCAATGAGAAAATAATGTTAAATATAAAAAATATGAAAAATTATTGTAGCAGAATTCAGTGCTTTGTGCAAAGTCACAACTTGTAAAACACAAACATCATAGTTAATTCAAAAATTACCAAGCTAATTCTCTAGAAGAAAAAATTTCCAAGAATCCAGAATATATTGCACCAAAAGAAATGGAAATAGTTTTCAGACAAATGGTTGTTAAGCATCATAATTCTTAATTAGAGAATTAAATTAAAAAGTATAAGGTAAAAACCATCAATTTTTGAATCTAATGTTAAGAAATATATTTGTACAAAAGAATTTAACTTTGCTAATGAAAAATACCATATTTTTGTTTTAAATGTAGTTTATAATATAAAATGTTATATTATAAAATTAGCTAAAATAATCAATAAATATTTTAATATGAAATTTTCCTACTTGGTAGACTTTTAAAGCAGCGACCGCGTAACCATATTACAATATTTATATTTCAATATCATCAGAGAGATTTTAATCTATTTAGAAACAATGTTAGAGAATGTTTTATTCATATTTATTTTCTGAAAAAGAGATCCCATTTTATGTAATCAACATATGCATAAAATGTATCCCATTTAATAAGCTTTAATTCTGTCTCTCATTAATTAATCTACTCTCTGTTTCATTTATACTTCAGATATTTAAGAAAGTGCTTCTAATTATTTCAGTCTTATAATTAAAAGCAAGTAAATATATTATAAGAATATCATATTTTAAGAGTCAAATTCTTGATTATGAGAAGGATAAAAGTCTTTTTAAAAATTGAAAGATGAGTAAAAGACAAGAAATAATTATATTCTTTCAGCATAATTATCTTCAAGCCTAAAAATTTAACGTAGGAATAAAACACTTGTTGTGCTAAATGAAATTAAATGATGATATTGTAGAGTAATTTTCCGTAAATGAGAAATGCTAAAAAATGTCCCGCCAAGTGCACGATGTGATAAAGAATGATAATAGGTAACCCGAAAGGTGAAGTAAGAAATATGACTCTTAATTGGTGTAATGGTTCATTAAATGTAACAAAATACATCAATTCTCCAGAGTGCCAAATGTAGCGAAAAATTTGTTATTTATTAGTTGTATCTTCCTTTTACTTTGGATTTTCGATTATATTAATTTACAACATATTAAATTATACTTTGTTTCAAATTTCAAAATAAAAAATATTGCTAATATTTTTAATGTAAATATTTTCATAAAAACATTTATACGAATTAATTCAAAAATCTTCTACAATTTTAAAATAATATTAAGTATTAAAAGTTTCAAGATTGTCTTTTTTAGTTATGATTTGCCCTAGACAAACTTTGAATCTACGATGTAAAATATCTATTTTTAAATAGTTTTTGTTCACAATACATTTTACGATAAAAATACCTGATTTTAACTAATGCATTGTTTAACAAAACATTGTTAAAATATTTAAACAATGCATTTAAAATAATTGAAGTTTAGTATGTATCTTCTGAAAACTGTACAAAATTAAATATTATGATCCTATTCTAAATAAAGTGAAATTTTTTAGCCATTGAGACTAAAAAACTTATTTTATTTCATCTAACACTACTTAGTTAAACTTATTAGATATACTCTTACAAAGAAGATTTACTTATTCAAGTATCTGTTCTTAAAAGAAATCTATCTACACTTTACAACATAAGAAATGTGTAATTTTTTGTCCAGAATAAATAGTTTAGTTTAGTGCTCTTACTATAATTATATTATTTCTCATTCATTCTAGTAGAGCTTAACCCATTTAATCTATATAAAAGGCAATTATGTTTCAGTCCAACTACAAAAGTCTAATTATATTTTCACTGGTAGAAAACATAATTCTGGCATTCTAATAGGGATCTTGTTTATGATAGATTCCAAATAATTTGTTATTGTCGTAAGAGAAAATATTCATATAAATACAGCTTCATAAGGAATTCTAAATTATTATTTTTATTATAATGTTTACAGATTTCAGACTTATATACATTTTCTTATTGATGATGTTTGTAATTTTTGCACTTAATGAATTTACGTAAGCCTTAATAATTTTCTTACTATCTCATGATCTGTTTAACACATTAAATTATGGTTTTAATTAAATTATAACATACAAGGTTGTTTCCTGCTTGAAATTGTATTGTTCATTTGTGCGTAGTTCAAATTGTTTATAACATCATGTAAGGTAAAAATTTATATTATTAAAATGACAAAAAATGCATTTAAATCTTTATAAAAGAAGCTTGAAAAAACATTTAAAAAAATCTAGCTTATATATTCTAATGAGCATAAGCACCTCATAAATACTAGCTTAATTAGTATTCAACGTTTTGTCATCTATCATTTATATTATTTTGGAAAATCATATTTCAAAACTAGAAAGTTTGGAAAAAATTAATGTGTGTTATATTGAAACACACACAAAAGTTGTTTTACTATAGAATTCTTAAAATTAATCTTGTGATAGTTAGCTTTAAGTTAATTTTGTGATAGTTAAGTTTAAAACAATAGTAGTTTCAAGCTATTTTAGCCGCTTTTAGTTAACGGTTTTTTATATTAAAGAAATACTCTAATTAGAAAATCTCAATTGCTTAATAAATTGCATTTAGAAAGAATAAAAATATTCAATTAGTTTATTAAACACTACAGAAATTTTTTAAATGAAATAATTTTTAATTAACTTGTATTTTTATATCTTATCCTTATGTAAAATGTGTTCAATAATTTAAAAAGTTTAATCAATCTTTCCTTTCATAAAATGATATTAAATGACTTTTAAAACTTTATTCAAGACAGATTATTTCAATAAAGTAATTATCGAAATGGTAATTTAATGTAATAAAACATATTATAATATTTTTTGAAGAAATCGAAAAAAAATTATGTATATACATATCGAAAAATAGTTCTATTTCTTGAGCTGTTTTTGTATGAATGAAGAGAATACAATAGGTGACTGTTTTTATTTCTTCTAAAAATGAAGATTTGTAATCTAATATAAAAAAACATTAAGTCACAAAAATCTATTTTATAAATTGATTGATTAAGAAATATTTGCGTGTCTTTAACAGTTTTCAGAGTATATTTATTCATTGATATGATAAACTTTATCTAAGCTCATGAACTAGTGTCGGTTTCCAATTTTATTTGTTTTTAGCTTGAGAATGCTGACAGCTTTACAGGATAAAATGTATACTAATTAAACGTCATACTTCATTAATCTCAACGTATGAATATATTCATCTAATGTAGGAGATATGACATTTTTTATGATCAATCATAGCCTTCATTTAAATATTTTCATCCATTTGTTTTACATTTTAAATCAAATTTATATTGAGGTTTCCATAAAGAAATTTTGATTAATTATTAATGGATGAGAGTGTTAAAGCTCTAATTTTTTTCAGAGTTAATGACAAAAAATTGTAAAAATACAATTGTCTTTAGGTTAATATTTAATTTTTCTTCTATAATTTATCTAAAAGTACATCAAATAAAAAGTTTTTCTTACTAATAAAGAAAGTTTTTTAAAGTTTTTATGACAAAGTAATACCACAGATTGCTTTGATTTCAACAACATAAATTAATGATCGGAATTGAGAATAAAATAAAGTTATTCCTCAAACGCGTCACATTACTATTTTCATGGTATAAAAGTTAGCGTAGCCCTTTCTTCTGATGAATAAAAAATGTCAGAATTTAACATGAATATAAAAAGATGTTAGGTAAAAAATAAAAAAAAAATCGTGCTTAAGAAAAAAGAAAATGACAGGCACGCCGTCAGATCGTAACAAGGTTTTCGACGCACTGGATTCTAGAAGTTCCGACAGGGAGCGCTGCCCTGTCTTCATCTAGCTGGGTTAAGTGACGTCACCAACTGTCAGGAGATCGACTATGAAGTGACGGAAATTGAAAACTGGAAGTAGTAAAAAATTTTTGTTTCCACTTCCGTAAGAGAAAGCTCCCATTTTTATAGGCTTGTCGATAAACTGTTTTACGATGAGGCAACCATCTCGACTTAACCTACTGTTTGAATAACTCATAAATATTCTATCCTAAACTTTAGGAAAGGACCACAAGTACTTTTATGGAAATATTTTAGTCTACGTGAGTCAATAAGAAAATATTGTTATGCAGGAAAAACACATATAATAAAGCTAGGAAAAGATTTTGTCTCTGAAGTTATAGCAATAGAAGTATTTATGAAACTAAATTCTAAGGGTTCAAATAGTAATATTGAAGTAAAGCGTCTAGTATAAGAAATTAATATAAAATTATTATGACACTTATACAGTTCAAAAAAGAATTGTACATGAAATTTTCTCTTAGTATAGATTTTATATGCGAAAATATTCTTTCAAATGAATTCGATTGAAATGTAATAAAATTTTCAGAAATAAGATTATTGTAGACATAAAATTTTGTACTCACTTTAAATACTTTTTTAATAATTCATTTACAGTTGTATTGAATGATATTTTACATTATTTTTGTTAATAAACTTCTTTTATATTCTTTACCAAATATCAGATAAAGAAATCAATCATACTAAAAATTCATCACCTTATTTTTCAATATTTGCGTGTTTCAGTAACTTAAAAATTTATTCTGCTAAATTATTTAATTTGATAGTTGAGTGAATGTACTGGTAGAGCTTTTCATTCTTTAAAATTTAAAACAGAAGTAAAGAAAGTCATGGTGGTTGAAACACATAATTAGTAAATTGACCACCTTATTTAAAGCTAATCTAACTCAAAATATATATATGTTTTTGATTAATTAAAATTAATTCTAAGAATTTAGAATCGTCATTATTCTTTGAACTCATAATATGATTTCAATTGTCTTATTTTATTTTATCTAAAAATGCTGTTTGTTAATTTCATTTAAATAACAAATAACAAATAAAGTTAAATTTTTCAGTTTAATGTAATATTTTATTTTAAATAACTATTTGTTCTCATTAATTACTTTGACAATCATGCATTTATAACAGAACTTCAAATATTGTTTCAATGACTATTCTTGCAAAGTATAAAAATAAAATTATATTATTGTAATCAAAATACAAATGTTTCTAACATATGCATGTACAAGGATTTCAAAAATAGTTTCAGTAAATTATAGTCTTAACACTGAACAATGTATTATCATTTCTAATGACAATAATGTATGCTTATTTCCAAGGGATTAAGCAATTACTTTATTGGAAACATCAGCAAATATTACTGATCAATCAAATCAAAATGTTATCATTGGAAGACAACTCATGTTTCTTTCAATATAGTGCTCTACTAGAATTTCAAAAGAAAATTCAGAAAAATTTCTTATCGATTATAAGTAATCACTAAATTTTTTTTTTTGTCTACGAATGATCATTATAACTCAATCGTAATAAACAAGTAGTACAACGTAAACAAGTAAATAACAAATTTGCGAATAGAGGTGATTCTCAAGTGGCTAAGAGATAAAGTGACCTCTGGAGACTAACCTATTTAATGGGAGGAGGTAATACATCATTAGTTGGTTAATTTATAACCATTAAATAGAACTGAAACTGGGATGGGATTGGTCGGCAATACTCCTTAATTACTTTCCCCAGAAAAATTAGTAGATTTTTAATCTTCAACATCCGTGATTTCTCTGGTTGCTTGTTCATCAATGTAGTTTAGAAATAATGGCTAATTCTTGGTAAGCATTCGTGATTAATCCTAAGCATTATTGATGTTTACTGGTATTATGTTTCTATTTTTGAATTTAGAAATAAGAGTTACATGTGTACATTTTGCTTGACATTTGATGAAATGGCTGTTTAGAAATTTTATCTTCAAAACATGTGAATAAAGTTGACTACCTATAAAACAACATCTCTAGAAAAAAATTTTTAGAAATATAAAAAAATCCATGCAACAACTTTCATTTGGTATACTATTTCCTATGCTGTCATTCTCGATGTCTATATGAACACATAATAATATAAAACGTCTCATATTTGATTATGCCATTTTAGAATTTTCTACATTTGGCAGGTAGCTTGTTAATGTGGGTGTTTCGGAATTATCCAGATTTATACCTGGTAGGTATGTTATTGACGTTTACTATTTTCTTCAAAAATGTGCTTCCCAGACTAATTACCTAAATTATAAAGACCAATCAGCGAAACATTTATAAAGTATGAAGTGTATGAATTTAAATTAAGAGGACAACTTAGTAAGGCTTTGGATTTCAATGCAAATTAGACTTACAACAACATTCAGCTGTTAGGTCATCAAATACTCCTAGACAATACAAAATAATTTCAGTTTAATGTAAGTAACACTTTAATAAAAGCTAATAGGAAAATTATATACTGTTTATTACTACAAATTAATTTATTCAAAATATGAAGAGATTATAAAATATATTATAAATATTCAATGTGAAAACGTAACCTTAAGAACACATTTATCACGACTAAAATATAAATACAATGTGCAACTGATATAATGAGAGTAAACAGATTTTATCCAAAAATAGAAAGGTAATAACAGAAACGTTAAAATAAGTCAAATTATTATTGGTTACAATGCTCTTATAATTCATGTAGAAATTAATTCTAACAGATTCCTGAAATTCCTGTAATTTTAAATCATAAAATGTATTTAACAATCCAATAAATGTATTTACAACAACAATCCTACAATGTATTTAACAGATTACTAAGTTAATACTTATTTGAAAATTATATAATAATAATTATTAATTAATAAGTCGTCATAATTAATAATTTTATATCAATAGATAATTCACTTCAGCCTTCACCTTTGCTCTTATGTTTAATTGAAGATGAGTGCTTAAAAGTGCACATTACAGTATGCACTACAGCATAATCCGTCTTCTCAAAACTAAATACAATTTCCAAATTAATAAGAATTAAGAACATAACACTCCTCAACATTAATTTAAAAATTCTTATTGCAATAAAATGGATTAGTTATGCGTAACATCATATAAAATTTAATTTATTTTATAATTTATTTAAGTTCGAAGTTTATTCTCATAGGTTTCTTTTTATTGCATATTAACAAAAGTAGTGTCATCAATGTAATGATATTTAATAAATTTTAAGTTACTTTGGAACAATTATTATATTTATATTTTCTCAAGATATCTATGTTTCAATTGATAGAGCCTTACTCAATAAATTACAAATTAAAATTTCATGAAATTTGTAGTCCCTGATATGTTATTAATATTATTAACATTCTAAACGCTTGCAACCATCATTCATTTTAAATTTTAATAAAAAGTGAAAAATAACTACCAAAATATTTAAAGTGGCAATAAACAGAAAAGAAAACTCAAATGTATATTTCTTGAAAATAAAACAAGTTAATAAGAAGCGTATTGATTTTTGCTTATTTTTATGAACCAATCAAGTTATTCAATAAATTTACGTGAAACTGAAAAACGACAGAAATAAAACCAGAGTAATAAATAAAAAATAACTTTTTTGATACATTTTAAAAATAAATCATATTTGTCTGTTTCAGTAAAAGCTCTAATGTAAAATAAAAATAGGTTGAACTCCTATTAACACTGCAATATTATAAAAGCATTAACAAATATTTACTTAATAAAAAAAAATGTATGTGCTAATTTTAATCGATATCATTACAAAAAATTTGGAATTACTATTCATTTCATTTTACATAAGTTTTTTTTATTAAGAAATATAAAAACCAAATGTTTGTGTGGTATAATATAACACATAATCTAAATAGGAAAGCTATTCTTAATTACAGTATTCTTAATTTTAAGATTGAATAAAAGACTAAAATATTCATATAAGGGATATTTTTATGATCTTCTAGATAAAAATGTTTAATTAATTGACGGCAACACACCATGTTGTTGCCGTCGAAGTTTCCCCCTGGTGCAGGAAAGCCTACACCAGGTCCAGAAGATCTGGCATAGGGTAGTATGCAGCTTCTTTTTTGGAGAGAAACCACAAGAGCAGAAATTTGACTTGACCTCTGAGCACTCATGCCATACGTACCCATTTATAGGGTAGGCAACCATTCATACTCCATTCATACAAAGAAAGGATAGAGAGAGAGAGAGAGAAAGAAAGTACATCCATGCCCGAACTGGGACTCGAACCCAGACCTCCCTATCCGCAGTCAGGCATGCTAACCACTAGACATAGTAAGCGGCGCAACACACCATTAAATTAATAATCGCTTAAAGCTTTTTACTATTCGATTCAGTCATTTTTTATTTCATTGAAGAAATAAGAATTTCATTTTCTCATTTTAACGAAAGTGGTTAAAATATATGGAACTATAATTTAGCTTAGCCGTTTTGAAAGAAAAAAAAGCATATTTTTAAATTACGAAACCAATCAATTTTAAATTTGTCTAATAATGTGTGTGTCTATGGCTAAAATTTAGTTATATATATGTGTAGCTAAATTTTCTAATTAGTTCCAAAATAATTATTTAATTAGATTCATGTGGGTTACATATAAATATGAACTGCGCTTTTAACTAAATTTAGCAAAACAAAAAAAAAAAGAAATTCAATTAATTATTTTCCCATACACCGTAAATTTTATGAATAATTTATTCTTAATTATATATTTTTTACGTAATAATTTTAAATGATAAATTACGTCAATGATTTTTATTCTCACAATCATATCAATATTTAAAATATATGATATCACATGACAATTTTCAAAATAATTTTAAAATATTACAATACGTAGCAAATTTATTATGCTTAATTTAAATCAACTAAAGTACGCTTTAAATTAATTTAATTAATTTTAATAGGGAAAAGAAATTTTTATTCATTTCATTTTTATTCTCCTTCAGCATCATCTATAATTTTACCGAAATCATTTCAATTTATTTAAACATTTAAAAATATAAAAATATTTATTTTTTTTCTTTGAGGTTTTATTTATATATAAATTAATTTATAAATTTTTCATTTTCTTTTCAATTTTTTCTTATAGTAATTTTATGAAAAGTTATCACAATCAAGAATGTAAATATATAATAGCTGTGAAAATACTTATGTTAATTAATATTAAAGAAAATATAATTGTATTAATTTAAATAAATTTTATTTATTCAAATGAATATTGATTATATCATATTTGATTCTAAATTGATAGCAAAGTAAGATATATAGGCTATGTTAAGAAAAGTCAAATATACTATTATGTTTTTTAAAGTTAATTACATTTTGCAAATGTTAAAATACAATGTATTGTACAGTTTCTCATTCAAGTTTCATATTTAATAAAATTGTTGTTATGTTAATTCATATACTAGAATAATATAATTTATAATCGAATAAACCAGTGAGTACATTTAAGTTCATTTTAAATTATATTTTTTGTAAAATGTCAACTATCAATTTACATTACTAAGCCATTTATTCTGATTGAGAAATAGCTGTTTCTTAAGTGCTAGTTATCATTCTAAAACTCAAATAGATGCATATGACTGATTAATAATAGAAATCAGTAAATCTATTATACCAAATTCATTCCATTTATTATTTCCACGTTTAAAGAAATATTGTTTTACCTTTGCAATTTCTGAATTAAATTCTACATGATAAAATGTAATTGTGTCATTTATTATATGTTAGTTATTGAATGATAAAGAACAATGCAGACTAATAGTGTAAAAAGATTTCTATTATTTAAATGCTTTTATTATCTTTATACGTAAACATCTGGTAACTTAATTTAAAAATAAAATTAAGAAAAATCGTTGAAAATGAAGTCATTTATATGTAATACTCTAAAGAATATTTAAATTGGTATAAATTGTATATAGAAGATTTTTTGGTCTCAATGGGATTTAAATTATTAGAATAAATATATCACTATATTTGAAAACAGAACATATAAATTAGAATAGTTCCAAATATTCCAAATAAAAATATTTTAAGATTCGGATTGCTTCATAGAAAATGTTTTTGATTTAAATTATAAATTTTTCCTTGTCACAAAAGAGCAAATTATTAAAATATAGTTAAATATAAGAATATGCTTTAAATATGTGAAACAAATGTATTTTAGAAATATAAAATATTTAAATCTAAATACTACATTAAAATAATAATATAATTAAAATATAAATAAAAAAACAAAAATAATAAAATAACAGTTCCGATTCATCTTCATGATCACTAAATAACCACAAAAAAAAGCTTCTAAATCAAACCATTTAGAAAGATTACCGTAGAAAGTATAAAGTCGTCACTTAAAAGTAACAAATAAGAATATCGAAGTTAAAACCATGCATTAATAAATTAATTGGTTTTGAAGAAAAAAAGGTAACTGTATCAAAATAAAAGTATATAGAAAATTGTCTAGACGAAGTATATTATTCTTCATTTCGTAAACTAAAATTTAAATAAATACAGAAATAGTACGTGTTTATTACACACAGTCCTGAACTTGTTTTTATTTTTGTGCATTGAAATTAACTGAGATATGATTTTTCAAAAAAAGTTGTTGGATTTATTTTGTTATTTTATTGTTGATATAATTATGTATGAAATATTTGTGACAATTTTTCTTTGAAATAATATTAAAAAATTATTAACTACTATAAGAACTATTTTTTTTTAATGTAAGTAAATAAGTAAACCAAAATTAGTATTGTTTTAGAAATTTTAAAATATATAAATTATTTTCTTAAAAAGTGCTTCAGTAATATCAATTGGAGAAGTTTTTTTGAGATTAATACTTCTTTGCATTCAATTATCTATAATTTTATTTAAAAATTCTAAAAGCCTTGTTAAAATTTTTATAATTTGAATTAAAAACTTTTTACCCGAAATTATTTAATTTTCAATATATATTTATAATAGGAAAATATTTGTATAACTGTTTAGTAAAAGTTCATATAACATTTTTTCAACAATTATTATTATGTGGTCTATATTATAGAAAAAGTTTTTTTTTATTTAAAATACAATAATTTATTATATTACATAAAGTACAGCTAAATAATCAATTTAATTACGGAAACAAAAGCCCACCTAAAAATATTTTAATAGTTTATGTACAGTTGGCCATTGAAATTATTATGTCAAAAAGGCCACTTGCTGCACACATGAAATTTTCAAGACAGGAAGGTGCTGTGATATAAAAATTATTGTCTATAAAATTAATACACTCTTTTAGTGATATAAAACAGACGGCAGTAATGACACCGATTTTTGAATTTAAATTAAGACATTTACCAGCGTGTTTTAAATACATGTTAAATTTGAATGATGTTTAATAGTGATAAATTGTTTAAATACCTAAGAAAGTCATTTTGACCTTGGTAGAGGTTGAATGTTAGTCTACCAGAATACCAGTTTATCACATCACATGTTGCTGTTTAAGTCGATTAAGAGGCGAGACTCTCTGCAGAATATATAATCCATTTTTTCAGAATAGTCATAAGGAATACCAAGATCTATCTCAGCTGATCTTTGTGATAACAAGCCAAGAAAATTAAACATGTTACTCACATGGTCCTAATACTTTATAAAAACCAGTTATGAGTCGAAAATCTAGAGATGTTTGGAAGATAACAAACATCCGCTCGAGTAAACCAACATTTACAATAGCATCGTCTGTTAGATCAGAGACTTGCCACTTCGGCAACATTAGCAACTACATCACAGACACATGTACAACTTCAACAGCATGATAGCGACACACTTGGAACTCATGTTTTCATAAGAATTACGACTCTGTTTACTGCTTTATGCTGGCCATACTCGTGTTTGTGGCACAATAGGGAACACACATTGCATTCGACAACCTCCTACTGATTTATTAACTGGAGTGATTGCATGAAGTGTGACGTGATGCACGTTTCAACACCTGTTGCTTGAATTGATGCTACTTTGAACAATAGCAGTTATATTTTTATTGCACTGAGGCCCATGACATTTTCCTTTATTCAAGCTTTGCTAATTGCTAGCTTTCATCACGATTAAATGTACTTGATACTACAAAAACCTTTCTTCATACAGAAAACTTTTCTACTGTTGGCATGGCCAGAATATTTTCTAGATCTCTCATCAACAGAAAAATTCTGATCAATGGTTGCCAGTAAAATGGCGAATAGAATTATCACTTTAAATAAAATAGCTTTTAAGTAATATACAATAATTAACAAAATAAAATGATGAGAAATAAAGCTAAATTTTTATCTTAAAAAAGCTTTAAACTTTTCAATAACTACAGAAAAATACTGTATTCGATTTTAAAAGTTAAATTGAAAATGTAATTTAACATTTGAAATCATGAGCTTGTATCACTAGAATGATTCCTTTTTAAATTTTGTGAACCTGATTTTATAACTATGTACCATAATTTATGTATGATTAAGTTATCTATTATTTTGCAGTTTTAATGATAAAAATTTGTAATTATACAATTCAAATGATAGATAAGTAAATATCCAATAAAAATTTTGGGTAGAATTAATCAATAACAGCAATAAGATATTTTTTATTAAATTTAATATTCAGAATTATAAGATTTTATCAAACTTGACTCTCAGACAAGCAATCATAATAAAATTTTAATATTGTGTTTGTAAAAAATTTGTAAAAATATACTAACAGATATTCCTTAAAGAAAGTGCTTGGTTATAAAAAAATTAGTCAAAGTTTTTTTCTTCAGGCTAAAGCTAATAGTAATAATATAAATACTTTCTGAAAAAGTTTTTCAATTTATTTATTGCTCTACTTACCTTATAAAAACAAAATGTTTTTGAAAAATAATTTTTTCTTTATAATTATAGTTTCATACTTAATACTCCTTTAAAAAACTTTGCCTTTGAAATTATTTAAAACTGTACCTTTATGGAGAAAATGTACCTCTGTATTATTGGGAAAGAGCTGTATCTATAGCGGTTCATACTTGGAGAAAATTGCTAGAGAAAATATGTGTTCTTGTACTAGAAAGTTGTACGGTAAACGGAATTAATTTTTATTGAGAACATGAACAGTGAAATTTGCATAAGTTTATATAAGAAAACATTAGAAATTGCTTATCACACATATTGAAGTATTCTTATATTAACAATAAAGGAACGTTAAGGAGTTGTGAGAACCATATATATGTGTGTGTGAAAATCTCTAAGATATAAATATTCTTCATTTGATGAAAATGCATTTTACTTATTAAATTCTGTGATATTTACTTTACATTTGGTCAATGTAGTGTTAATAGTCTTGAGAATACAATTACGAGGGAAATTAGAATATTCTCATCCCCATTCATCATGTCATTCTAACAATGATAACGTTATTCACAGTTTGGATGAAAAGATTTTAAAATATTAGAAACGTCTGCATGACACTGCATGACTGATTATCTTTGCACTGTTTCTAATATACTGAAAGAAAACGCATGATGGGCTTACAGAAAGCAATAAGAAGAAGAAGCAATATTTCGTCTAATGGAAGAGCCTCTTGAATTTACCGACTATTCACCATATATGATGAATTCAAGTATTAGTAAAATGCACAGTTATTTCAAACAGAAATGATATGCCCAGTTAGCTTAACAAATATTCAAGATCCGAATCTTCGTGATTTTTATAGAACTTATAGATTTGTTGATGGCTGTAAAAACTGAGCCCAATAATTGCCTTATAAGTCATATATTGAAAACATACGTAGCACAACTCCTTTATGATAGTTTCTTCAACAATCACAATAGCCATACATAGCCAAGTTCCACTCACTTACATTGTACCCTCAGAAACATCAGAACTGCTGGTCGAATAAACACGTGAGGCGGCATACTACAAAATCACATAAGTGCACAATTTCTGCTGACACTTTATTACCCACGAGGCATTTATATATATAGCATTTCTCTCTCTCTCCCTCCATGAACATTAATTGATTCTTAGAAGACATACCCTTATGGTTAATATGAAGTTTATTGCTCCAGCATGATGAATTTTCTGAGCATATTGGCTATCTTACTCGTAAAAAGCTGGATGAGAATTATACAAGTCTCTGTATTGAGTAAGAAAATACGATTTTTATTGCTATTATGATCAACAGCTTTGGCAACTTTAGATTTTTGTTTATATAGCCAATAGAAATAATTGCTCTATTAAAACATAGTTAAAGATAAATTGATTTAATTGTTCGTCATCATTGTGGGTGTATACTTTTGTGGATACGATGTTGTTGATCTTGTGAAGTCAACAATTTCGCGTTACGCTTATGCAGAGCTCAGTACATATAGTAGAAATTTTGATTAAAATGACTTTTTCATACGCCATACATAATATTGCATATGTGTAATTTAATATGTTCCTTATTAATTATCTATCACTAAGAGCTTTTAATTTATTCTTCAAAATGTTAATAGTAATAACTTTGTACATTTTACTTTTTACATTGATAATATTAAGTTCTTAAATTCATTATGTTAAACCAAAAAAGAGCAACTTTTTCTTCTAGTTCACTAGAATAAAATATATAAATTAATTTTTAAAGTTAATAATTTTGTCTCTTGGAAACTTTTGAATTTTAAATAAGGTATATTTTTTTCTAAGATATTTATACTTTACATGTAATATCGTGTAACTGTAGTTTCATTTTATGTAAAGATTTTCAAATTTTTACTATATTAAAAAAAGAGTACTTTCTATAGAATAATTTAAAAAATTTATAGCCGTGAAAACCATTTTTTGTTCCTGCCTAACACTGATGACAACGTATTTCACATCAATCATAACTTGGTCGACCTGAGTGGCAAGCGAAAATCCTTTCTAAGAAAGTTAGATGGTGTTTTTTCTTCTTCCTTCGACTTTATAATCAATCACCTTGTAAGCATAAACTATCGAAAAAGATCTCGTACAAGGTGTTGAAAAAGGAAAAGAGAGAGAAAAAAGATAACACACATGCCTTTAATTAACTCCTGTAAGTGAACGCTCAACACTAGATCTATTTCGGAATTATTTTCTTGAAAAAATAAATTCGCGGAGAAAATGGCTCTTTTTTTGGACATTCTGAAAGGAACTAAATATTTTTCAACAAAATTAAATTTTGTATCAGTTAATATAACAAAAATAATCTTTATATATTTTTGCTGATACAGTTAGAATAACTTATTATTGTGTACAAATGATATAGATATAAATTACGTATACTCATGAATTTGTTTTATAAAAAAGAAGAAACTTATAATCTTTTTTTACATTTATTTTGTATATGCTCATTTTTTTTTCTGACATCTTCCAACACCATAGAGCATTTTTATGAAATCTAGTATTAATTTTTATAGAGCATTGTTAGTATTTGAAATTTAAGAATTTAGTTCCTATACTTATTTTTAAAATTTCAATATAAATACTAAGTTAAAAAAGGAATTTACCTTATAATGAAGATTTTATTTATGTCCGAAACATATTTGCTTATATATAACTTTTTT
>JAPDSC010147445.1:47188-60254 GCA_026290005.1 Latrodectus geometricus
GTGTGTGTGTGTGTGTGTGTGTGTGTGTGTGTATGTATGTATATGTAATGCCTTCATTTTAAGATAAACAAGAATATCAATATGGATTATAAATAATGCTGAGCTCTCTTGTCTTAAGTTAATTTCGCTACAAATTTAATATGATTAATGGGTCCTTAATTAGCATTTACTACTCTGTGAGTTATCATGAATACTCTTTGGATATGCATCAACTATGTCGCTTTTCTGCGAGAAATTCCTCTGCTTTTGATAAAGATAAAAAAAAATTCTAACATTCTTCTCAGTACAGAGACCAATAATTAGTTGGGCATATATAATAACTGTTTCAACTTCTTACTCCCAGAACAAAAGAATCACTTACTGGCAAGAGAAGGGATCAGGACAGTAATTTAAACATCGTCAACAAATTTATTTTTTGGCTGAGTGCGCTTATTTGCGTGTCCCTTTTCCGATGATCGTTAAGCTTGACAGATGGATCTTTTGGTAAGCAGTCAATACGCACACATTTCCCGACATGAATAGGTTGTTCATGCGTAGTGTCACGCCCTACTTGGCTTCCACATCTAATTTTCATTTCTGGAAGAAGTACTAAATTGGACATTTTTATTGCAAATCATTGCAAAGAACACAATTTGAAAAATTTTAATAAATAAATTGAAATAGCTAATGTGATGAAGATATAGAATAAATTTTAAAGCTCAAAAGAAAATATTCTCGTTAAAATTTTTAAAAAGTTACATACAAGTCTGGAATCATTTGTAATTAAAAAAAATTAATATTGACGATAAAAATATATTGCGATTTCCTTCTTCTTTTAATAAACTAACTTTTGCAACTTTTCTCTCTCCGTTAGATTAAAAGTTTTTCTGTTGTAATGAATAAATATCATATCTACTTGCTGTAACTATTTTATGGGTAAAGTAATAACTAAATGTTTACAATTTAGAATTTTATTCATTAAAAAATTTGCCTAACTTACATGTAATTTATTTTCTAACTGCAGTAAATAAATTAAAACAATTTATGATATTTAGAATTGAAAAAAGAATACTTACCATTTTACAAACAAAAAAATCAAAATTTAAAGATATTTCTTTTGAATAATATTTTAACATAAATTATATAGTTTATTCTTTATTAAAAGTATCTTTTACAGTTTTTTATGTATATAAATATTTAAAATACAAAATGTGTTACAATTTTAATATCCACAGTTAAGGAGGAAATTAAATAGTTCTTGTATGCAAATTTAAAATGATGCAATGATAAAAGCCACTATAATTTATAACTTATAATATATTTTACCTCTTGAAATTATAAAGTATATAAATCTTAAATTAATTTATGCTAGTATAAAAATATCCTCACAAGCTAAAATGTAAAAAAGAATTAGTTCTTTAACTTACAAGTTTAAAATTGTGGAGTACATTTATTGAAAAATAATTGAAATGTTTTTATAAATTGTGAAATAAAAATTTAATATTGATTCAATCTAAAGTTCTTAAACTTAAAAGTTATATTTACATGCAGGATAAATATATTCCCTGATTATTAGATAATTTAAATAAGAATAGGATGATATAGCTAAACAATTTTAAATCAAAGGAATTGGTTAAGCTTTTTTAAAACATTACTAAACATTTTTACTTATTAAACTACACTTAAGTTTCAGGTTATTTTTTCAGTATATGTACTAAGTATACATTATATACACATACATAGTTATCAAAATCCTGTACATTATTTTGAATTTAATACGGAAAAATCATCAAGAAATTCTTTCCAAATGCTTAAAACTACTTAAAATAACTGTTATACTTAATGAGTTAAAATCGTTCTATTTGATATTTTAATTAGTTTCCAATCGATTTTAAATTGTATTCCCAGATATCTGTTAAATTAAAATAAACAATGGTACGAAAATTCAAGTTATATTATTTGAGCGAAATCAAGAAAAAAATGAATAACATTTCCCTTTAAAATTTTAATTTATTAAAACTGATACGACACTTAATAATTACATAAAAAATGATAAATGGTCGTTAAAAAATATACATTGAGGAACGTAATTAATAATAGAAAATTAAGGTTAGTGAGAAATTAAAAGTATTGCATGAATAAAAAAGCAAATTTCTTGACGTTTATTTTATTTTTTATAAAAAATTTTACAAGGAGTATGAAAAAATATTACTACAATGACATTATTGTTTAATATAATGTAATTTATTTTTGAAAATGAATAATCAGAGGGACCAAAATCAATCAAAATATTCAGAGGGAGCAAATCAACAAATTATTTCCTTTTTAAAGATTATGTATTTCAGATAAAAGTCATTCATAGTTCATTCCAGCATCTTCTGGGTTATTAATTTTCTTTCAGCATGCACACATAGTTAATAACTTTTGTGCTTTACTCTGAATTCTCTTTTCTCATGAATTCTAGATTATCAGTTTTTCCTTGGAATCTCTAGAACTGCAAGAGAACATTTTTACAGTAATTTAGTCGGAAGATCGACCTGGTAATCGGTTATCTTAAGCGATTTTAAAGAAGGCAGAAATTGACTATCATATAAATCAATCAAACTATACAATTGTTTTAATTCAACATTTCTTTCAAATTTTAAAACTGATATTTTTGGTCTCATAGCAGGTTATCAAAGTTATAAAATTTCGTTTAAAATCAACTTTATATGGATAAAATCTTCAAATTATAACTTAGATTTTTTTTAAAAATTAAAATTTAATTCCACTTATGGCATTGGAAATAGATATTAAAATTAAATAATATTATTTAATAAATTCTAAATATAAATTTTTTTGGATTTTGAAATGTAAATAAATATGTTTAAAAATCAAAATAAAAAAGGAAGGTTATTTATAAAATCCATTTATTGTCAATTCACTTATAATATAAAAGAAAAATGCAATAAAAAATAAAATGAATGACATTTATTTTGGTGTTGAGCTCGAGAAATCTTTTGTTCCCAATAGTTGATTTGAGAAGATTTTGGTATAACTTTTGGGCAATAATATATAATAAGCAAATAGGTAAAACGTTTTTTTAAAAACTTTATTAAAAGGACATACAAATATACTTTAGTCTGAGAATTTTCATTGTTTTTCTCTTAAGAAGTTAATTTCACATATTAAAATAAGAGAAATTAATCTAAAAGATTCTGAATTTCTTACTAAAGACAGTTAATAAAACAATTATTGTGTATTAAGAAAGTCTTAATCTCAAATATTCAAATTCATCTGCTCATAGTAAATACACTTTCTGAAAAAGAATATTATAAAAAATTAATTTATAATTCCTATTCACTTGAGAAATTTACAATATTCAATGAGGAATATTCAGTGACTTTGAAAAGAACTCCAATTGCTTGCTTAAATGCAATTTTCTGTTAGTTTGTCAACGAAACTTAAAGCGAAAGATTAATGCCATGCAGTAGTGGATAATAAAAACTTTTAGAATAGAATGAATTTATTCAAGCATACATTAGAATTTGAATTTTTAAATAAAGCTTAACTTAGATTTTTATCGAGTAGTGTTGTTGAGCTGCAACAAATATTCTAGAAAAATCACCAAAAGCTGCTCCATTGTCATGTGATTACCCTATTCATAAAAAGTTGGCTAAACTGAGTTTCGAGAAGTATGCTAAATTGCAGCAAATAAAGAAAACAAAATTTTGTCATGAAACTAACTTTAAAAGTTAAGTGTTTGTGAACAATTTGTGACTGTGAAGGAAAACTCTGTTTTCACATTTTTTGTTTTTTCTAAATGGTTGACGCTTCTTTCAAATTATAATGCAGTGATTTTGTACAAATGCTTTAAGTTTTAAATATAGCACGAATCAAATTCAACCCAGCGGAAGATAAACATAGTTGAATATTCTCCATTCGTTTCTCAAAGTGGTAGATTTTTTCGAAGTTTAAAATTATATTTTTTAAAACAAATTGGAAATGCAAAGTTATCGTTTACTTTGCATACTGAATTTAAACAGCTTTAAAATATTTGAGCAGAGAAGTAAATATTTACTAAAGTTTTTAAATAAATGATTGTTTCTTATTTATTTCCTTTACTGAACATATAAGTGACTTATTATTTATTTTACCGTAAAAGGTATTTAAGTAATGCATAGTATATAATTTTAATTATTATTAACGTGTTAAATATTGTTCAAAATAATAAAAAATTCCAAATAACTAAAATTTTATTTATATAATATGAATAAATATTCTTTAAATATTACGTTATAACTACATTTAATGGATAAAATGTTATATTTTGACTATTGTTTATTCAGTGCTTTATAACTTTTTTCTACATAGTTACATTTTTTGCATAAAAATGAACATTTGAAACTGCTAATATTATTCATTCATGTAAATTTCACGCAAATATACTTATCTGAAGTATATTTGAGAATGTTTGCACCAGAAATAGAGAGAAGGAGAGAGAAAGAAAGAAGGATATTTTCTCGACAAAGAATATTTTGAATATATTTTCTTTGACTTTGTAAAACATAATTTTCCAACTTCAGAATTCTTATTTTAAATTTAAATGCAATGAAATCTTTTATCCAATATTTTTAATCAACCATGTATTGAATAAAGAAAAATTACGAAAATGCATCTTATTTCAGCTTTTTTTACCTATTTCTTTTTAACTTCATTGAAAATATCAGCACTATGTTAATATAGAATATTTTCAATTCCAAACATCTGAAAAAACAGTATAAGTTTTCTCAAGGAAAGAAACAACATTTTAGAAATCATGAATGTTTATAGAAAACTAAAATAACATCACATAAATTCTTACATGACTGTATAATAAAGCTTTCTCGAAAGATTAGACATATTTCTTGTTTGAATGTAGTAATTAGAATTCCTTCTCATACATTTATCACTTTTGTTTCTCTTATTATTTATTTTTGTACTATTTCAAATTTTCCTCTCTGTAAATACTTTTAGCAGTTGTTGCAGCCTAGTTTAAATTATTTGAAATTTTATTAAAAGTGAATTAATTTAATCTTCAAATGTTTTAGAATGTGAAAACTATGCATTTTGTGTAACACTATGAAAAGAAGACTTTTTAATGAGCTAAATTGATGTGCAATTCACAAATCTTTATTTTTCCCATTAAAATTCTCCCAAATAAACTAATACATATTTATATACTTTAAATAACTTATACATAATACTTTACTATATTATGGTGCTACTTACTGTTTTACAATTATATGACATACATGAAATATAATACATAAAAAATATATATTCAACAAAATAAAAAGAGTACCAAAGTTTGGTAAAATGGGTTACAATATCTTAGAGGATGAAAAAAAGGCTTCTTTAAAAGAACTATTTCTCATCGTAAAATGGACAGCCTAACTATGTGGTTTTACTATTAAATTATAATGAACTTAATCCTAGATATTATTTTTTATTATATAACAGATAGACTCCAAAACCACATGGAGGCATTTGAATATTTACCTTGTGTTGTCTTCAAAATGAACTTTTCATTGATAACAGGCCGTATTTCTCAGTCGCTGTTGATGGAACCTGGAAAATTATCAAGCAATTACACTGGGATATATGCATACAGTAAACAGAAGAGCAGCATCTATCTACCATTTAATAATTGCTTGATCAAACCCAGGACTATTTACTTTGAAGAAAATGGTCTTATTAATAGGAAGTGGGGGGATCATTCTTATTTATATATGTAATTTCTATAGGCAAGACTTAAAGAAAATCAGTTAACTAAGCCCTCAATATTGAAATATTTTGTGATGGTATTGCAATGCAAAAATATTATATTGTAAAGGTTTTATGCATAAAATATTTTTCAAATCAAAACTAAGCTTCCACTCTCATTTTAGATTTATCAAACACCTATAAATATAGTTTTTAACTTGACACAAACTTTAGCTCTTTCCTCATTTTAATAGCATTCTGTGATACTAAATAATGAGACAGAGAATTAATTAATTTTTTTTTATTATTTTAAATTTATTATAGCTCCATTACTTTACTTTTATATAAAAATTTTATTTCACATGCTTCCATATTAATATATCTAATAAATAAATGTACATTTTATGTTATTCTTTCGTCTTGATTTTATTCGATTCTAAATCTTCATTGATATTTTCACATTTCATTGAGTGATAGCAACAGAGATAATTCAGATAATGCTCTTGCTGGAGCTGTCATTCATAATTTAGCAACAGAAATTCAGCATGGCTTTTTCATCACATCATTTTTTTGTTTTAATGTTAATAAAGGTTATCCCCCTTGCCATTGTAGCAGTCCTTTATGTTGCCTCGCAAAATGTTTATCACATATACTTGCATGCTTAAAAACTTTTAAGCTTATAAGAAGCAATAGCAATACACAATGTCACTAAAATAACATTGTTTCCTGTTTACCAAGATACTCTGTGTTCATTTTATATTTAAAATGTAAATATACAGATAAAGCTTCGTTTAATTACAAGAGATAATATTTAAAGGTATTTTGTTACTAAGAAAGAAAATATCAAATAATGTAAATCAAATTATGTATATGAACTAAATGACTTTTGAAATTGCTAAATTATTCTGAAGCAAATGTTAAAGTACCAATGACCAAGTTAGATACATATTTCATTTTCGCTATAATTAAAATATATATTACATTATGTTTATTAAAATGCAATGTAATATATGTTTTAAGATAGAAATTCCAGTTCATAACTGTGATGGAAAATCTGAAGTATAATGAAAACTAACTTTTAGAAAAATAGATCAAACATTGAATGAGTAATATATAAGCCCTGACTTCTAGAAATTCATTTAGAAGACAAACATAGTTAAATGAATGAATATATTGCAATTTCAATAAGCAATACAATCTATTTCACTTTCAATTATATTAAGAGTATAATTAAAATAATATTGATCCGAAACTCTTGAGTGTATTGATTTATAAATACAAATTTTACATATTATTTATTTCCCTTAAGTTCTTCATAATTCTATATTTATGCCAAAAACTTTGTGTAGATATGTAATATTGGTTTCACAATTTCGATATAAAATATTAAAGTGCCAATTTTAAAGTTAATAATAAAAGAATAATTATGTTGAAACTAATTTGTTAACATTATGTTTCCAATAAAATGAAAAATTTATAAATAAATTCAATTTGAAATATATATATAAAATGCTTAAAACAATATATGTATAAGCGTATTTCGAAAAAAATTATTTGAATTCAAAGTTATCTAGCATATGACTATTTATGCCAAAAGATAATGATTCTTTATAAAAAAATATTAAATACATATGAACAATTTTAAAAATATAAAATTTTTTAAAAGAAACAAAATGTAAAATTGAGAAGATACAACATTTCACATAAATAATTCCCAGGAAAATATCCCAGCATTTAGATGCATACGAAGAAAATGAAATGTTATTAAATATTTATTTGAATAAGAAATTTGTTCATAGGTAATTATATTTTACTTCGAGGGTAAGATGAAAGTGTTGTAAGTTAAATGTTAGAAATGTAGTACCGTAAGGCTATGTTAATAGATGCTTGATTCTGTTACAATTTATTAATTTATGTACGTCAAATAACGTATCACATTAAAGTTTTCCTTGCAAAGATTCGTTGTTTTAAAAAACTAAAAAATTTCTTAGAAAAGGTTCCTAGTTACCTCAAAAATGTAGTAGTGGATGTCGTTCAAATATTTCTTGTCGTGCAGTCATAGAAACATAGTCCCGAAGATTAAATATTTTGTTCCAATATTTTAAGAGACGATCTAAAGCATACTGAATTGTGAAAAGTTCCATTCAACAGTTTCTTAATTCAAATTGGCCACAACAATTCACTTTCATTTTCTCAACAATAAAAGCTGTTTATCTGAATGAGAAGTTTTATGAGTTTTCGTTTTAGGCAATTATTTGGATATTCAATTTCCTAAATATAAAACCATTCATTAAGATGAAATTAATCTATAATTTTTTTTTGTTTTCAGCTACAAATTCCATTAAATGGACAATTTTTATAGAAACCTTAAAAATAATTAAGATAAATTTATCAGCCCTCACATTAATAAGAAACACTTTAAATACAGAAATTAATGTTGCACTAAAATTTAAATAAGAGGAAGTTTACAATCTTAAAATCTGATACCTGTAGTTACTCTAAATTAAAAACATTAATCTGATAAATTGTATAATAAATATCATCTAAGCAAAAATATTTTGCCTAATCAAACAAATATAATCATTTAATATTAATTTATCATAAAATTACATCATTTTATAAATTTTTCTGTCAACTTATATTTAGAATAAAATATTTCTGAAATTAAACGGGGTGTTCATAAATAAAAGGAAACAAAGAATCTATTGTCATGTTATTCATAACTGTAGGGTTTGTATTTATTAGAAAAAAAATGTTGAAAACATAAATATTTATAAGTTTTAGACAATTTTCCAAATTTAATTTCTTGATTTAAAATAAAAAGAAGATGTATGAAGCTAATTAGAATTTATTTTTTAAATTGCATAATAATTTATATAAATGCTTGTAGAAAGAAAGTGATAAATCCTATTGATAAAAATTCTGATTATTCGTAAAATTTTCAACTCGCTTATTACTTAGTATTTAAAAATAAACTTGTTATTAGAAAGTAAATATTTTTGCTTAAATTGCAATTCAAAAATTCCTACTCAAGTAGTATTTATTTAAGTTAATAAATATAACATCAAATACGAATTTTTAAGAAATAATGTATTGCTTCTATAATTTCTATAAAATTACAGTTACATTTAATAATATTAATTGTAAGAAAATTTAGGTACATTCTATCAAAATATTAAAAATTGGTTACGGTTAATATCAGTTATTAATAGTTCATAAAATTTAATTTACAATTCTAAAAATTTTTTTTTAATCAAAAATAGCATATAAATTAATTTTCTTCTACAATTTACAAATAATAAAAGATCAGATAAAAAAAAACAAGGAATATTTATTCATTACAATCACATCATTACTACTTATCTATTTACGAACATATAAATAACTATTATTTATTATATTTATAATTTACAAACATTTTTTTTTCATTACAATCATCTATATTATTAATTTTTGGTTGTTTTCTTATGTAACTAACATTTTCCTTTTACTAAATTCCATAGTTGAAGAAAACACGACTAAATCTATAACAGACAAAATTAATTTTCTCAGCATCAGATGTTGTTGCCATAATTCACGTAATAATTCTGTAATCTTAATGAGAAATTCCAGTACTTGTGTGCCCTCTGGTGAAATGAATTTGCGGTTCAAAGGATTCTCGGAACTTTTCGCTGCCCTTTCGGTGTTCCTTAACCTATTCATAGAATTACATATTCTTCTAAGTTTAGAGATTCCCAACAGTTGTTTCTACATTTAATCCCTACTTTGTTTCTTAATTAATCTGTGCTTCAAATACTTGTCATGTTTCGTATCTTTTTCAAAAATAAATAATTTTTTAATAACTTTTTCAACTTTTCAATAATAAATCAGTTTGTGTATATAACAATGGATTGATTTTGTAACATGATATTATTTTACATACGTTTATTAAATATTACAATTCAAATTAGTAATTTCGATTTAATTCTGTTTGATTGAGTAAATTTTCAAAAAAAATGATTGAGTAAATTATCAAATAATTCATTTATTTATCATTTAAAGATATAAGAAACATTTTTATACAATAAAATTTATAGTCATTTGAATTATTTATAGATTTATCAAAACACAAGCACTATAAATATACATAAATATATATATATGACAGTAAAAATGATTCCCGACTCATATATTTTTTTATTTTCGTCAAGGAATGCAAACTACCATATACATTTGCGTTATATTAGTTTGGGGAAAAAGTTATCCATTATTTTTTGTGTAGACGTCTGTAGTGATCGCTATCTCGTGAGATATCTATCAAACAATTTCAAATTTATGCTCATTGGAAAGGAGACATTTGACACTAAAATATTCTCTTGCGGTTTTTTGTTTGATTAATTCAGTTATGAGTACAAGGTTTTAAAAATAGAAGACCACAAACAGAAAATTCGATACATTTTAGTTTTTCTTTTATAATGGCGAAAATGCTAACCAGGTGGCTAAAATTGTGAAAGGTGTTTATCGTCCTATATATGACTGTAACAACCAGTTACGCACAATTTTGGTTTCGTCGATTCCGTTTGGGTATTTGGATGCACCTCGCATGGATACAACATCGTCGAGAATGTCTATAAAATATCAAAAATTATCAAACTTGACAGCATGTCAGCAGTCGTAGCTTCGCACAAGACCTAAATATCTACATGAAAACTGTTTTAAACCTTTTTACGAAGCGAATCTGAAAAAAGTTACAAAAAGTTCACGTAAAAATAATGGATTTCTTTTTCCCCTAACTAATATATTCAAGAATTTAACCTATAAATGTTTTTGTACCCAGAGGTTTTTGTTTGCATTTAAACATGAAGAAATGCATGATATAAAATTTAATAAATAAACGGTGGTTATCTGTGGTATTGTAGGAAATAAACAGACAGCTTTTTTTGAAAAATAAAAGAACTTTGGTAGCCTAAAGGCCAACAAGGAAGTTGATATTTCACTCCCTCTTTGGAATACTTTGGAATACTTTTGGCTTAATTTTGAGGAATATGTCTTTCAAGCAAATTTTTAAATCAGAAGCTTGGGGTTGATCAAAC
Source organism: Latrodectus geometricus (assembly GCA_026290005.1). Lineage (NCBI taxonomy): Eukaryota > Metazoa > Arthropoda > Arachnida > Araneae > Theridiidae > Latrodectus > Latrodectus geometricus. Next base: position 57,964 of record JAPDSC010147445.1, read on the forward strand.
GAAAAGATATCGGCGATACTTGTGATAGCCCATATTGTCTTTTTTAGTTTCCAAGAAAGGTGACTGTAACATGTTTTAGACTTTTATCTGGACACGACTATTTGGGGTGTCACTTTTTCTATATTGGTGTTGTTGATACCTATAACTGTGCTCTTTAAGTCCTCGTCAAGTTATGACAGCTAAAAAGTGGTTTTGATTGTACAATCGAGAAGTATTGGTGAACTAGTATATTGATTTGGCAAGGGATTTGTAAAATAAATAATATATATTTAATAACAAATTTAATATCTATAAAAAAATAAGGGCTATATTTGTCTTTTATTATTGAGATTATATTTTATTTTTTCTTAACGCCACAGTTAATACATGCGCGTTCTATCCTTAAAATATCATTGGTGATCTAAACGCTTCCTATCGACTAAACCTTAACCACACCCAGACAAATATTTCCATTAAATTTACATTAATTTTGTAAAAAATAATGTCCCCCCAAATGTTCCTAAATTTTATAGCTCTTAAATAGTTTTTTCCTATTTGAATGAAATGTTTCAATGTTTTTTTTTATTCTTCATAAGAAGGTTATCATGAAATAAGGAAAAATCACTAAAATGGCAATAAAGCAGAATGTTATGCATGGAATTTAATGAAACATACACATTGTACAACACATAGAAGGGCACAAAATAGCATAAAATGAAGTCACCAGATAATTGTGGTTTTATAAAAATTAGCATATATATGCAAAGAATGAATGTAAGTTGTGAGTTTTTATAAGAAAAGTAACTTTAATATGGGGTATGATCCCTCAAGCCGAGAAGCAATACATCACATGAATCTATGTGTGATGCTCTCAGTTATGCCTCTATTAATTATATAGGGAGTGCTAGCCATTTCTCTTTCAAAACAATTGAAAGAGTGGTTAAGTCCTAGGAAGAGAGATTGGAAGCAGCTACAAATCATCCTAGAACATCCCAAACATATTCGATTGGGTTAAAGTCCAATGATTGAACTGACCACACCATACGCTTCATTTTTTCCTGCTCAAGATAAGCATCCACGAGGTGATCCCTAAGTGATCTCGTATTATCATCCACAGCACAAAAGCAGTACCTACTGCCCCGGCTTAAGAATGCACATAAGCATCCAGGATGTTATCTCTATTGATGCGAGCATTAATACTTCCATGGAAAAAAAACATAAAGGTCTATGTGTTCACCCAAACACCCAAAATGATATCACCCCAACACATAGATACTGTCTGATCCGTATGCATCTCTTTCATGGATGTTTGATGAATGAAAACGAGTTATACGTTCTCTCCAAACGAAAACATGCCTAGTATTGGTATCCAGTCTAAACCTGGACTCATCCGTAAAGAGAACAGCCCTACATTGATCGCGCATCCAAGTGCCTATAATAAACGTTTTCGCCTATGCCATGACACGAGCAGGTTGCAAATAACTAGTCACCTAGCTTAAAGACCACTTTCTTGAAGCCTTTTATGTGGTTAGAGATTGTCTATGAATTACAGATGGACTCACATTCAACCATTTAACTACTTATGTATGATTTTGTCCGGCCTCTAGTCTTCCAATAGTTCAATATCACGATTTTTTCCGTCAAATGAGTTTTTCAGCAGGTGGAGGCCATTGATATAAATTTCGCTATATCACATCTCTAACCTCAGACACGCAGTAACAATTGTCGCCTCGCTCTGAGACATTTTTATGCTAGTTGCAAATGCGTATTCCACTTGTAGCGCCGCTATTTTGCATAATGACACATTGTCTAGCTCCCTTTACTTTAAAATTTACTTTGAGATTCTAATTTTATTGAGATTGGCTTATTTTTGAGAGTGTTATAGCTATTTTTGTGATTTTACCTTAATTTTTGGTAACCAGTATATGTAGTTATAAATTTATAATCACATATTTAACAAAAACATGGTTAAAAAACTATTCTAAATACTTTTTCTTCTTATTTGTATATTTTTATGATACTTCTATACTCCTATGTTTCTCATTTTATTACACAAAAATTTCTATCTTACTATAATTATCTTAATTTAAATACTCTGAAATTAAGCAAATATAAAGGAAATTTAAAAGAATATAAACTCACATAATATTTTATATGAATCTTCAATATCTCATTTCATGGCATATTTTCATCTATTTCATTATTATTATATATATCTTTTATTAAAAATTTAATCAAACGTTAAACAATTGTTCAAACAATCTTACCTCTACATTTTATTTTCCTTGTTTAATTTATTGAGCTATTACACA
>JAPDSC010147445.1:75716-115967 GCA_026290005.1 Latrodectus geometricus
ATATATATATATATATATATATATATATATATTACTAATAATATAAAAGTTTGATTCTAAAACTTGAATAAACAAAATATCCTAAAAGTATTTTTCTTATATACAATAAAGGTTTTGACAATACTAGTTGTATGTAAATGAGAATAGAATACTATTTTCATTTATATTAAATAGTTATGATTATTCTTTGTATTAAGGAGCTTAATAGGAAACAACTTGATTTGCATTTCTATATTAAATTAAGTGCACAAATCTAGGAATAAAAATTATCTAACATAATTTATTAAATGTCAAAACAACTAAAAATAGGACATGTTACAAAAGAATGAATACTCCTATTAATTCTTCCGTTCTCTGAGATGTTTGTGGCATAAAAAAGGAAGGAAATGTCTTCCCAGGAAGAAGAAAATCGGAGCTAAAGAAAGTATATTAATCTAAATGCTTCCTGATTCTTGCCAATAAAGGACTAATACAATTGGCATCCCCTTCTGAGGTTTCCAGTGGTTCGTTAGCGAAGAGACTCGTGAGTCATGTTTGCGCAGGCGCCACCCACTCTCAAGGGGATCTGAGTCCTCCACCGGACACTTTGACAGGGTCGAACTCCGACCTCGTAATGTATTCTTAATGCTCCCCAAGGAAAAAGTAGCGATTCCCGAATAGTCTCGAATAATTGGTTGGTACTTTAACCTTGGAATGGTTACGGTTTTGATAAAAAGAGTGTTTCTAGCTTTATTATAATTTTTCGAGTTATGACTGCTCGATTTTTACGCAATACGCCTCATTTTCAATGTATGTAATAGATGAATAATATAATATGTAGATTGTTTTCATTATCTTTTGTTCATAAGCAATAATTTAAGTCCATATTTATGCATACTTTTTATATAGATAGAATTTTTGAATTTTGTAAACTAACCTCAAAAAAGAGTCGAGAGTAAATATAAATTCTTCATTTCATTTTTAAACAATCTTTTTACAAAACGTCTCTTTTCATCTAAAGGAATATTTTAGAACAAATTGTACAATTATTGCTCGAATTGTGAATTAAAGCAATTTAATGAGGATGACTTATTAAAAAAATTTTAATTAGAAGGATCAGTCACAAAAATTTAAAGAAATTCGATATAATTATAGAATTCAAAAACTTTGCAAGTTAAAATAAAAATTTAAATAAGTTTTTAGTAATCTCTAATTAAATTTTCCCATAAGTTTTAATTTCAGCTTTTATATTACTGTGATTCTTTTAATTCTGTAAAACTAATTCTTAACCTTTTATAAGATTTTTAGCAATACCTTTCGTCTAAGATCAAATCACAGTCATATAAATAATTTTTTGCTAAAAGATAAATAAATTTAATTTACGTGTTTTGATAATATTCTGTCATGTTTTGAAACTAATTATTATGAAATATTTTTTTTTACCAAAGATTCATCATAAATTAAAAACTTTATTCCCGATTAAAAAAAAATTCTAATATTACGTAAATGTGCGTTTTTTATACTTGTTACAAATACTCAATGCTTAAATAAAGAGAGATTATCAAGAATATTCCTGCCACCCACCTTGTCTAGTGGTCAGCGTACCTGACAGTGGAAAGGGAAGTACTGGATTCAAATTGTACTTTCTCTCTCTCTCTCCAGTTTTGTCCTTTAATTGTATGAATAGTTGCCCACCCTATAAATAAGCACCTATGGAATGTGTACTGAAGTCGGACACACTAAATTACAGTTCAGTTGAAAAAGTGCAGCAGGGCATCCCATATTGCCAGCCTAGCTAGGCACTCGGCAAAAAAAAATGAATATTCCTAATAGATTCAAGCGTATTCCTTATTCGGATTTGAAAAAAAAACTGGTAGATTTGTTCTAATTATACTTGCACATTTTTAAAAAACTCTTGCTATATATATAACTTACTTAGCATAAATACATCCATCCATCCATCCATATATATATATATATATATATATATATATATATATATATATATATAAAATTTCATACTGTTGTTTTTTTCTAAATATAGCTTTTCATCTGCAAAAGGATGTAATGATTTTATAAAAGCACTTTGAATTAATTAAATTGTAACAATTACTATAATAATACAGTAATACAGTAACAATTACTATAATAACAGTGGCAAATATTAAAAGCCTTTACAAAAGATTTTAAGTCTGTGACTACGACAATATGCAGAGATAATATTGTTTCAAAAGTGCACTTTGATTCTCTCTCAATAGAAAGGATTAAAAATCTTTGATCCTCTACATTCAAATTAGAATAATTTAGTCAAATTCTGGAGAAATTAAGTAAGTACTCTAAATTAAGTTTGAAATAAATACCATAAGACTATTGTTCCAAAGCATCGAAATTCTACTTAAATATAGCAGACATATTTATAGCAATTTGGTAACCCCTCAGAGGTGCTTCTTAATATGTCCCAAACTTCACAACAAAAGGATTTAAACTTACTTAGGTAGAAATGCCGTAGCTCAGAAATTCTTAATCATCTGCAAAGTTTTGAAAGCTTTGTGGAATTTGAATCAAAAGAAAGGAATAAATATATACTACAAAGAATTTATAATTTATTCTGTGATAAAGATTGAAGATAATAACAATGAATATAAACTAAAATTCATCAGTTAGATTAAATTTAGTTGATACTCAACATTCTGAAAATTTTGCTTTCTATGTATTCTTTAATTCAAGTTTTAACAAGTTATGTTTAAATTATCATTCAAGCCTTAAAATATAAGATGCGCTTTTATGAAAGTAAAATTAATTTTATATAGAGATTTATTTTTTCTGAGAATATTAAATTAAAAAGTTGTAGAATTATAAACACTTTAAAATTTTAATTTTCAATTAAAAATTGTGTTTTGTTTAAAAAAATAATTAAAATCTTACTAATACAAAGTTTAAACTACATTTTTGGAAAGGCATGATTTCTAAGAATTTTTAATTAAGTAAACTGCAAAATAAATTCACTTTAATATTCTAATTTGAAATTGAAAAACTACATTATACTGGATAAAAAAATTCTAGCAAAATTAAGATAAAAATATTTTTGTTATTATAATACTAAGAAAGCTCGCGAAAAAAAGCACTAGTGAGTGATGCGATTGATAATGAAAGAAGAAACAAAGTTAGCCGTTCATATTTCTTAATTTTTTATTACTTTCCATCGTCTAAATAAGTATTTTTTAAATATGTTACAACAAAAGACAATAGAATGCAAAAATACATTTCTTAAAAATATAGATATTTTTTCAGAAAAGAATGAGTCAAAATTATTTTAAAGCAGACCAGATTGAAGAAATAATTATTTTGAAAACATATCACACACCAGCTTGTGTTATAGAATAAAATCTACGCTTTTAATTATTTATTTTGATTTCAGCTATTGCACCCAGTTATTTGTTTTTAAATGTTTGTATGGTTCCAAATATGTGCTTGTTTGACTTATCATAAGGAGAAATGGTTTGGCTGTACCTCATTCAAAATAATTTTAATTAAAGTTCAAATAATATTGTAATTTATGTGTGTGTAAGAAAAATGTCGTTCTTAACTAGATAATTAGATAGTTGACAAAATAATCTACAGCACTTTTGTTTCATAAATAATTATAGTGCCACACACACATACAAATATTTCTTGAAATAAACTGTCGTTAAATATCTATTACTTACATATTGTCTTCATTTTTCAGTTTCAATGTTGTGAAAAAGCAAATATACAACAGACAACATTAATTCTCATTATTAAATAAAATACATTATATATTTTTATTAAATTTATTACTAATATTAGTTTTCTTAATTCCAAACACTTATGAATAAATTTATAAAACAAATTTTATGAATAAAATAGTTTATTTCAAAATGTTCATTTATTTAACAATATATTAAAAAACTCTAATTAAGTTTTCAAATTTACGTAACATAGTTTAATTTATAATTTATTATTAAAAATGATGTGAATACCTTTTTTTAAATATAACTGAATTTACTTAAACTACTCTAACCATAATAAATGACTTATTTACTAACTACTTAATTAAGAAAGCCATTAATTAAGGGACCGACATGGTCGCCTGAATAATTTTTAATTTTAATCCCTCTCATTAAATCTGACTTATTCAAATGGCAAAAACTACTTCCACTTTAAATGGAATGTAATTGCCTCAGCTCAAAGCCAGTCGATAATCAATTAACGAATCCAGTTATTTCAATTATCAATTAAAACTTGACGCTTTTCGCTACGGCGACCATTCTTTGAAGTGTAAAAGGAAACGAATTTTTAAACTGTTCGAATCTCTCTGTCTGAAACGAAAGTTGGCGATGGAAAAAATTATGTTGACCTCTTAGCAGTGGAATGAAAATTTCATTGTTCCGAAGCTGAAGCGTCATTTTAGCTCCAACAAAAGCAATTTAATTAAGGCGACCTTTTCAGAGACTGAAGGATGTGCCACTCGTATTTCTAGGAGTGCAATATTAATGAGAAAGTATAAAGGTGTGCGGGGGCCCTAATGAGACCCTTCACTGGAAAGAAGGATTTTCCAACAAATTTTAAATGTCACAAAAGTTCGTGCTTTTCGATCTGCTCTGGACAACACTTTGGTGATGATAACAGCTTCTAGACTAATGAATGCGTCCCCTGCGTTTCAGGAATTCTGAACAGAAAAGAATTCTTTTAAAGTGATCTTCAGAGTTGGGGATTTTAATCATTTCAGTTTAGTCTATTTTATCTATTAGCTGTGTTGTTTGCAGTTAGGAAATCATTGCAAAAGAATATTTTTTCAGATGTTTTGAGTAATATAGATCAAGCATTTTGTTTTTAAAAAAACGATGAGAAAAATACATAAATGTTATTAATATTTTGCTGAAATATTGAGAGTACCAATATTCAAAAAGACAGAAAATATGTTTTAAATAAATAACTTTATGATGACACACACATACATACACAAATATGTAAATGTATATGTCGATATATATCAATTATTCAGCATATTTCATATCTTTTTTATTATTTATAATACATTATTTATCTTGCACAATAAGTTGTGTTTTGCTTAAAACTATTTATCAAAAAAACTCATCAACTTAATCTCATCAAAATCAATCATTCATACCAAAATATTCCTCTAATCAAATTTCTCATTTTTCCCATTTATCGAAATTTGGAAATAAATAGCAGTAAAAATCAAAAGGAAATATCACTGTTTAAGCAATTATTCATTCTTATTTTTAAAGTTATAAGAAATTTTTTCTTCTGTAATAAATCTTAAAATAATGTTCGAGCTCACTTTTTGAAAAATATATCTACGGGTAAGAAATCCAAGATTTTAAATTATGAGAAAAGCAAAACAAATATGTTCTGACAGGAAATTCAATTGTCACATAAAATTTATAGTGTATTACCGAAGCTTGAGAGAGTGTTTAATTTCAAGAAATAAATCTTCAGTTTAAATTCGAGATTTATGAAGCCATTTTCTGCCAGTCATAACTTTTGAACGTTACTTTCCGAACTTTACACCGTGTCATATTAGAAGAAAAAAAAAGAAGTTGAAAAAAAAAAAAAAAAAAAAAAACTCCGTGAAAGTTGATATTTTAGGACAGAACTTTAATACACTTCCACAGTTTAAATATTTAATAAAACTAGACGTTTTGGGTACTAGAGCCCCGAATACATGCATTTCGCAAATGTAGAATGTTTTTTTTTTCAGCTGATAGAGAGCAAGATCTGCGAATATTGTATATTTTTGGTTTTGGTGAAAGATTTTTCGAAAGATTGAAGAATAATATTCACGCGTCAATCTTTCCTTGCGATTTTACTTCTTTCTGTTATGATGACACAGCACTCACCCTGTGCGGTTTTTCTACTTTATTCGAACAAATATAGTTTCCACTATTATTTACATTCTTCTTAGAAAATATTACAAAATATTAAAGTAGGTAACACATGATAAATTTTCAAAACATTGAAACGAAAACATTTATTTGCCGTCAAATTCTACGATATTTTTTTAAGAAAAATTGGACTTTGAAATAGTAAGAAAAACAGTACATATTTAATCTTTGAGTTATATTTTATACACCCATAATAGGTTAGCAATTTGCACATTTGCATCTTGTTGCCAAATTTATGATAACATTTAAAGTTTTGAGATTATTCAAATTTATGTTTGGGGTACAGTTTAATTAGCAAACAGTTTAATTAGCAATTAAAATTTCATCAAACGTTTATCTTGACATTTTTACATCAAATGATACTGTGTACATGTTTTATCAAATTAATATTTTGATATTTTTTAAAAGGTAAATGTTACGAGATGCAATAAAACACAATTTTTTTTCAGCTCTCAATAGATTTGTCTTATATTTTAATATTCATTTAAAATCGTAAAAATATTAGTTACTTCATCCTCCTACATTTTTTATTAGTTTTTTATTTGTAAAGATATTTTACACAAAATTCAAAAGTGTTGTTCTTCAATAAACATTTTTTGTATAGATTAAGTTTTTGTATTTATTACGTAATGAAGTCATTTGGTAGTAAAATTAAAAAAAAACAATAGTAATATAATTGGAACTTTTAATTAATTTTAATTTTCTTATGTGAATAATTTAATGGTTTAAAAGCAATTAATACCCCCTTATGTTTATTAAAATATTAACTCATTACCAATTCGAGAATTTCAGTTTTGAATACAATGAGCATATAAAATGTAGAAGAATTATATATATATTAGGATGCATAAAAGCAGTAAAAGGGATATTTTAAATGCAAAATATTTAAGGTGATAAAAAGTCAGAGCATATTTGTCTTATACTAATGAGAAAAAAAGTATGAAATAAAAAATATATGAAGATAAATTTTAAATACATAATCAAATTTTTCTTTCCTATGGTTGATTTAAATAACAAGCATCCATGAGTTCAAAAACTCAATCACATTTGGAGGGAAGATTCATTAATTCCGCGTCACTTTCAGTTCATTCTTATGATACTCAATTCACAAAAAGAATATTAAAATAGAATTTGGTAGGGGACAAATCTCACTCGAGCTTGGAAAGTTTTCCGAACTCCCCCACGAATTCCTCAGAAGTGAAATTCCATTAGATCTTGCCCTCTTTTCCACAGTCGAATCTTAGTTAGGCTATTGATACGTGAAGAAGAATTCATTACGCAGCTTTTGTCTGTCGTCTGGTGTCCCGGTTGCAAGGGTGGTTCTGACAATTATCGGCTTATTGCGCCGACACCCCTAGTGAGAGCGAGGAGGACAAATGGCTGAACCTGTTACGGAAGATCTCCACTATGCATCCTAATTAAAATATTTCAAATGCCGCTCTCCAGATCTCCAGAAGGAAGATTGGGAGGGGTGGTTTCCAGAGACGTAATGGAGTCCTACCCCAAAAGATCTTCCCCTCAGCACACTTCTGGAGGAATGCAGAAAGGATCTTATCCGCCAGAAGCAGTTCAAAGGTTGCTATTTTGCGTGTATTTATATTCCAACTCTGTGTGCAGGACTTCTGCATCATCGTATCCTCAAAACTCAATTAAACTTAAAAGGCCGACAAAATTACCTGTAAACTTTATACATATGTTTTAACTGATAATTCAACATGTTCAATTGGTCGACTTCTAATTGCATAATACCTTTTAAATTTACTTTGATTACAATAACCAATATTAATAGCTAAAATTATAATACCAACTACAGGAATTATAGAGGTTGTTTCACATTCTATAAAATTTACATGAATGGAAATATTCATTGATGATATAGTGAATAATCTAACAATACATATTAGAATTTTAACAGATTGAAGAGGAAGATGAAAGGCATGAGCTAAGATTTAACGAAATGCTGATTTTAAATTATTGAAAACTTACTTTTATAGACAAAAAAATATCCAGTTGCATATAAGATTTAAAATATCTATTTATGTAATGTTGTAGACTAAAATTTATACATTTATTTGAGTTTTCTATATTATATGAGTATCATATCGTTATTTGTGTATTAAATTTAATTCTCTTGTTTGATTAGGAAGTAGAATTAGATGCTAATTTTTAGATAAAAATACCTACCACGCATCAAAATTGAGGGAATCTGACTGAATAATGTATTCCCCTTACACCAGAATGAATTCTCTTTAAACAATTTTGTTGGTACTTTCTTATTTACAAATAGAATTAAATCATGTTTTCTTGCTAGGAAATTAATTTATTAACTGACTGTTTGCTGTAAAATTTATTGTCATCAAAAGAAGTCCTTTTATTGAAGAATAAATCATTAAACATTTTCCTTTAATTGAATCCTAAGCATTTTGTTGGTTAATTTTTTGAAATCATGTACTTGAAAAAATAAAATGTAATGAAATAAAAATAACATCAAAATCACTTTATTTAAATCAGTCAATAGAAAAAAGTAGGACTTTTGATATTAAATTTTATGAATTTTGAAAATACAAGACACTCTCTCTCTCTCTGTGTATATATATATATATATATATATATATATATATAAATTTCTCAGTAAAAAAAAGCATTTCATTTTGATGATTTTATATTACATTCTTAGAAATTCCGTCCAAATCAATGTACTACTCTAGCTATTTTTTTATTAAATTTTTGTTAACTCGTTTGCACTAATAGTTGCATATTATTTTAATATTTTTATGGACATAAGAAATATTTAAATCAATTAAATTATAATCATGTTAAATGGAAGTTGACGAGCCATGTATTTACATATATTATATAAAATATACTATTATTCATATTTGAAATTAGAAACTTTAAGAAAATCTATGAAGCTTTCAGAAAACCATTCAAAACAACGTTTTGGAAAACTTACAATATTATCTTGCGATAAATATATAAAAAATTATCTTTCGCTAGTATTCAACTCAACAACTTAACGATTTAACTAGAATTTCTTGCTGTGCTCACCAATACCTCAAAAAGGCTTTTATTGATAAAAAGTGTGAAAGATAAATTAAAATTCATTGTTATACATCACTCTTAAAATGCTTGCTCTATTCATTATTACACAACACCTGCAAGTAAATACTATCTTTAATTTTGAGAAAAAAGCGAGATATTTTCAGCTTCAAAATAAAATTTAATGAGAGAATATTACAAGTACTGTGATACATTGTACGCTGCTTACAACAATTTACTTCTTAATTTATATTAGTACAAATTGCTTACTCTCGTGCATAAAAGTTTTAATCTGGGCATCGCATTTTCTTTTTCATGACGAATGAATTAAGTTTTTATGATGAATATAAAGCAATGTGCAGCCAGCATTATATTTTACTTTAGTATTGATAGATTTACATATATACATATACATATATATCTGTATGTATGTGTGTGTGTGCAATTTTTCGAGAAATTTGATTTTCCTAAAACACCAGGAGACAAATCATAATTTATGCTGTATTACTTAAAATATAATTGTGTCAGACGATTAGTAAAAATATTAAAGGCTGTGAAAAGAACGGAACTCTTAAAACTTTAAACAATATTTGCACAGGCTTGTAACACAAAGAAATAGAAAGTGAGATGTGTAAGAATCGGGCTAAAGGATTGAAATTCATCAAACACAAATGAAGACTACTTCCTCGTGCTTTTGAGCACTTATTAATTCACACCCGACAACCGATTGGCGCTCTCGGAATGAATGGGCCCACACCTACTTGGAATATTCATGAACTTCTCCCAAGGGCCTGCTTAATTTCCGGTAAACTTTCACCAAACGGAAGCGACTTGGAAATTGAGGAAGTACCCTCCAACAAACTGGTCCTCAAGTTTTGGTTTGCCTAAGTAGGAGCATCAGAAAGCCGATTCTTTGAGGGATAGTCAAACAACTTGTGCCAAGTTTTAAGAGTTTTCGCCAAGGGGCTTCTCAATCACCGCTAATTGGTACAAACCCCTATTAAATTCTCCCACCGTGTGCGTTGCGAAATGATACCAAAATTCAAATAGTTTTAAGAAAGGAAGATCACGTTAATTTAACTTGTTAAGAAGGTGGCGCCACTCAAGATAGCTCATTAAAAGTTATTAGTTGCGAAATAATTAATCACGATCAAAAAGAGAAAATATTTTTCATTTGGTCTGCAACAAATTAATTCAGCTTATTTAAAAATTATTATTGGTAATAACTTTTGGAAAAGCTCTATTGTATATACTTTAATTATTTTTACTTTTTTTTTTATCTAGGTTCATTTTTCAATGAAGATCATTTGATTGAATAAATTGTTTTCTTATACCCTGGTTTTTCAAATAGAATGACAAATACCGTTCATAAATAAAAAAATTACGTAAAACTTACAACTATATATAAAAATTTAATACTATTTTAATATTATTTATGTATTTTATATATTATGATCATATTTAATAAACTATGTATATTTTATATATTTTATTTATAACAATTATGTTTTTTGATTTTCGAATAAAAGATTATTCTCTTAAAACTGAAAAATGAGGTTCGTTTGGTAAAATTTAACCTTGTAAATGTTTGTATTTTATTAATTAGCAACACGTTTTACATTCATTTCATCTTGAAATAGAAAATGGTGATTCTGTATAAACTAATAAATAAGAAACCATCAATATTATATTAATATACTTCATATCGGTTTTTCAAAATATGATCTATAAATATGTAATGCTTCCATTTTTAATGATAATAAGTTAAATAAAATATGTATATATACATATATATATATATGTGTGTATGTTTATGTATGTATATTTAAAAATTGACAAGTGTTTTAAAGTAGAAATTTTATACTTTATAGAAAAATCTACAGTCAAGTTTCTAAATATACACATTACCATACAGCAATTCATCACCATCTTTTAAAGTACCAGAAAATAAGTTAACACAGGTCAGTACTAACTTTTTTTATATTTGTATGAACATATTTTTTTAAATATTTTTATTTTTTTAGAAGTTTTTTAAAGTATTTAAGTTAATCTTTTTTCAAAAATATGGCCAAATCATCTAGTAAAATCATGAGACAAAGAGAGCGATAGTAGTTCATATATAAAACTCTAAATCATATATTGCCTTTTTATAAATGAAAAATACTCTCCTGCCTCTGTAAAAAATTTTTACAAGGAATTATTATTTATTAATAACTACATAAATTATTGCTAAATTTAAAATTATATTTAGCAATAATTTATGTAGTTAGATGTAGTATATGTAATAGCGACACTTAAATAAATTCTAAGGGATCATATGAAGTTATATGAACTATAAAAAGTCTACAGAATTTGAAATTTCATAAATGGCTATCATAACTGAAAAAAATACAAAAACTTTACTGCATTTCTCCATTTGATTCCAACAAATTAGAGATCACGTTTCATGAAACTCAAGAAAAATTGGAACCACTGGAGCAAATAAATGTGACCCGACAATCAGTATCAGAGGGCTAAAACAGTGGTGAGTCCCTCCTAATTTCGATGTCTGCTGCTGGCAAGGGGAGTCAGCTGCCTCTGACACATCAACAAAACAGCCTCTCCCCCCTTTCGCACTAGTACAACCACAATATATATGACATGTGTTTAGTACCATCCACTAAAAATGAACATTCTATAAAATGTTTGTAAAATATTTGATAACAATGCCATGTTATGAATATTTAAAAATTTATGTTAAGTAGATATATATTTATATCAGGAATACACACAACATATTATATTTTATTATCAATATTCTTATACAATACAGCTTTTGAAAAATTAATATTATTAAGGTCAAACTTTGTATTACATACTTAGTTATTTTGACCATATTTATTTGGAATTTTTAAAATTAAATACAGAGAACCTTTATTTTTCTTATATTAACTAGAGCGGTGATGCATTGCTTTATTCTCTAGAAGTAATAGTAAAGTCTATAATTCTACTTGATATTCTCTAAATCATCTACAAATTCGATTATCCTTCAACTTTTACTCATAATACCAATTTTATGCTAGTAAGCGAAATGACGTCCACAAACTTCCCTTTATATAAAATTTAATTAAAAATAAAATTTTCCTTTCCGAATGAAATGTAGAAAAACCCTTCTATGGTGAACTTAATGTTAATATAAAATCGTAATTAGACTTATTACAAAAATATAAGAAAAATGGCTTAAATTTAATATTTTTTTCAAAATTTTTTAAAACGTTATAACTGAATATCAATAGTGGTGTATCAACTCCATAAGAAAATAATTCATACTTTAATAAATATTGTTATCCTGGCGTTTCTTTAACAATAATTTCAAATGTGTAGTTACAGGAAACAGATAATAACAAAGCGGATATGTATCATATTGTATTAAAGGATAGTATATTATTCATATACACATATGATTTTTTAGTCAAAGTCAGTTGCAGAACAAATGTTGTTTGCACAGCTTAACAACTGTTCATTGATCCACAAGAATAAAGAATGGCAGGAAAAACTATCATTATTCCCTTCTGTTGTTCCTCAATCTAAAACGGAAACAATGTACAAATCTAGTGCACTTCATAGAATTATTGAACTTTCGATCACTTAAACTGCGAAAGAATCTTATTCTAATAAAGATTTGTATATTTATAAATTATGGTAATATGCTTTTGTGCCAATTCAACGACTTATGAAAATGAAAATTGTTAGTAAATGATACTTTAAATTTTCTTCCAAATAGAGTTCAAATCCAATTAGTGTTTGCAAAAATTTAATATTTAAATAAATTTATTTAAATGTGTTTGAAATTAAACATGCTATATATTAACATTATATTTTTTTACCTTAGTGGAGTCAAAAACTATTAACTACAATTTTTCAGTTTAGCAAACAAACTGAAAATTAGTTTTACAACCTTTCTACTGCACTAATATAGCTCTTAAATATATCCATTAAAAATATATATTAAATACAATATTAATTTATTAATATTAATGTTAAACACAACATTATGTATGTATATACATATTTTTATATTTTTACATATTTATATATATTTATTACTTCAATATTAATATATAATTTAAATATTTATATGTTAGATTTATATCAATAATTTTATTATTTTATATATGCTTAAAGCAGCTTTATTTTTATTATTACTCATTATGCTAGTAATCATTCATCATGCATTTCTCTTATGTGATGTTCATATACCATGGACAGCTTTTAATAATTTATCGTAATGATATCAAAATATTGTGTAGCAAAGAAATTCTTTGAAAAACCTAAAAACAACATTCTTCTCACTCAGTTCTTTTGTTAATCATTTAGTTTTCATCCCACAAGATTAAAATACTACAGGAAGATAACTCAAAAGAACAATTCAAATGTCCAATATTAATATCACTGAAACATTTTTGAATTTCTCATTATAATATCTTTCCCATTACAAAGCAAAAGCATTTGCATGCGTATTAGACAAACGCTTCGGGTGCCGGATGAAGCAAAAAAATATTAATATCCCAGCAACTAAAGCGAATGGAAAAATACGTTTTGCATAACAAACAATTGAGAAAAAAAAATCCTGTAAGTAATGTCTCTTGAGGGAGATTTTAGATAGGCAAGTTGAAATTATTATTTATTTTTCTCAGTGAAAATATGCAAGTCTCATTGATCTTAATTTCCCACAAGATGTCATTAGGATCTCCAATGCAATTCCTTCGAGGAAAGTACTGAACTTTATTAGGCACTTCAAGCTCAAGAGGGTATCTCTAAAAATAAATCACTTGGACATTAATTATAATAAAATGCTATAACGATAGTGAATTTAGTGTTATAATGATATTGATAATATGGTTATCTTTTATACATTATATTACTTTTATAATGCATTTATAAAAATATTCTTATTAGAATAATGTAGTTATTCTTGTCAATGAATGTTTTAAAAAGTTTTCTAAGCAGATCATTGATATAAATTGCACATGTAAAAATATGGGTGAAAAGTAACTTCTACACATGATACATTATGTCTATGGTTATTTTTTTAATCACAGGTGTATTTTTTTTAGCTAGAGGATTCAATATGAAATAGTGTATTTCACCATTTTGATATATATTTCTTTAATTGTGCATTTCCTTAATGAAAAGACCTACGTTAAGAATTTTATTTTTATTAATTGTTAAAATATTTAATTTTTTTTTACTAAATCACACTGATATAATTTATTTATTAAGACACTCCAGCGGTTTAGTTTACATTTGTTTTTAATTCTAAATAATATTTAATTTTTAAAGTTGTTTCTGACTGCATATAAATTTTAGAATTTTATGCATCAAAGAAACTTATTAAATAATATTTTATCCAAGCTTTTAACCAAAAATATTGTATTTTCTAAAGATAAAATCTCAAGCATCTCAAATTATGTTCAATGACGGTATAAACTGTTATTTGATAACTCATCAGTTGTTGTTATCAGATTTATAATATAAATTCCGGTAAAACTATATTTTAGGGAGCCCTTTTGGCAAACATAATGATTTTTGCTTAGCTATCAATTTTATTGGCGTTTTTTGGGCACAGAACAATTAATTGCTCTGTTGCAATCAGAATACGATTGGGTTTTGACCAGATTGGCGTTCAATCGCGGTCACAACTTGGCGAGAACCAAAGGGGCACCCTAAAGTATAGTCTAACCTAAATTATCACTAATTTAATATCATCAAATATAAGTAATTTATTACGATATAAGAAGTCCCTATTTATCTGATAAACAATTAAGTTAAAATTGAAGCTATAAAATTACCTGACTAAATTTCAATGTGAAAATAATTTTCTTCATATTTTAAAAATATCATTTTTTTAAAAGTTAACTATTTATAAAGTACCAAAAATAATACACAATCAAACATTTCCAGAGATTAATTTTTGTACTACGTTTATACAAATAATGAATTTCATATTATTTTTTAAATTATTGATTAAAATTAAAATTTTCGATTATAATCTAATATTTTAATAGTAATATAATTCTAAGATTTTATTTCAACTTATTTAGAATTTTGTACCGTTAAAATTCTCATCTTTTTTTTTTGTGTTTTTTTTGTAATTTCGTAAACTGTTTTGGAAAAATGATAACTTAAAGAAAGTGAGCATTTTAACTCAGAAAATTGTTTATATTATATTGCAAATAATTATACTAAAATAAAAAGAGGACATATTCTACGACTATAAAGTTATATTTAATTTTATATCTATTTATATTAAGCAAATATTACTAAATTTGTTTCTGCTTAAAATGCATAAAAAAGTAAATTGGTTCCATAAAATTGGATTGTTGTCGAAAAATGCTTTACATATTTAGAATATTTCTTAAAGATATAGCTCAGAATATTTCACAAAACTATAATTTTGAAAAATATCCATAAAACCAGTGCCTAGAAGAAATGTCTTGTGACTCAAACTCCCCCACTTTCAACAGACTATAAGGGAAGGAATAATAGTGGGAAACGTTTTGCCGCGGATCTCAGGGGTGTTTTGTATCGAAAATCTGTCGTTACATATCTTTTTGGAAGATCATCTTGGGTTGGAAGAGAGGACAAGACAAACAGGGCCATTGATAGGACCATTTGTTTTATTCATGGAGTCGTTTCAACATTCTTCCCTTTCTTTTTCATAGTCCGCAATTTCAACATCTTTTACGATCACTAGCAATGACGTCAGACGGACTAAAGGGGTTGTCCCCACTGAAGTTCCATCGGGAGTAGAGATTAGAAATACTGATAATCCAATTGATGAATTCGAGTGGTAAATGCAAACGTATTTTGTGATGGGAATGTGTACTATATAATTTGTCAGAGATGGTGACAGAAATCAGCGCTCTCTTTGATTATTAATAGAGGAATGTATTAAGATGTTTCATATGATTTATGACAATCATATTATATTTTCACATTTCACAAAGAAACAAAAATATAGCTTTTTGAAAAGAATATATGAATTGTTTTGGCTTTTATTAAGAGGTATTTTTGTAATTCACCTATAAATTCTGATTCGTTATGATATATGAATCAATTTACAAAGAAATTAATTAATTTTCAATGACTAAGTTTTTACTTTAGCATGATCGGATATAAGCAGTCATAATTAGCTGAATACATTTAATTTTTATAACTAAACAACAAAAACTTCTTTAATTTACTGACACGTCCTACATTATTATTTAGCGCAATAAGAATTGTTGATACGAACTTGAATAATGAAATAAGTTAAGTGAATTTCAATTTCATAGCCACAGACATCATTATATTTTAGTTATACACTTTGTAAGTCAGTTTGTGAAATGTGTTCACAATATATGGCTATGAAAATATTAGCTTAAAATCCTTTGTTTAATTCAAGTACTCAATTGATTTTTATAAATTACACTTTCATTTATTTTCTACAATAATTATCAAAAATAATAACATTATTACCTTTGAAAATGCTTGTGCAGATGATATTCACAAATTTTGGTGCATTGCTTCACTTATTTTCAAGAAAATCAAAAAATTGGTTTATATTTTTTACTAGTCATCAAAATGAGTATTTAATATAAAGTTATTTAACTTTATATCTGGTAAATTATGCAAAATAATATGATCAATTTACACAATTAATTTTAATTAAATAATGCAAAATATTGAAATGAACTTCAATTAAACTCCCATTTTTAATTGAAAACTAAATCTGAGAATGAGTTTCACATTTTGAAATGAATATGTTCGTTTTAAATCAATTGTTTAAGAAAATATTAAATATAAGCATGAATTTCTAAATTTTATTATATTAATAATGTTAGTTTATTACATTATAATGTTAGGTTACTGTCTTTACTTAAACCCAGTTATAAATTAGTATTTAAAATATAAATATATCAGATTTTGCTATAATTTTTTCTAAAATAAAATTTTTTATTGAATTAAAAAAAATAAAATGGGTGTTTTCAATTAATTTGTTGTAAAATTTTGGAGATTGAAATTAATTATTATATCGTAATGTATGTAAACAGTAATGGAGCTTTTAGTTTATAAAATCAAAAATAAACATTTATTACTTTTGTTATTAGTTCATTCCTAATGTTCTATAGAAGAGCTATTTTTCCTAAAAAGCACTTTCAAGATCTCCCCTCATTCAAGCAAGCAGTTTCATATTTTGCGTTTCTAACAAGACTTCAGAAAAAGATATAAATCGTCTTTCACCCCCAACTTTCCGAGACCTAGAAACGGACACATCTCCATACGCAACAGCAGCACCCCAAGAAGGATGGCGTAGGAAGAGGGGAGACAGAAGAGGAAGGAGGATAAGACGAAACATCGGCGGACAATCCATCTTTTTCACAAAAGCTTTGGGCTGGATGGTTGGCTTGGGGCGGAGAAGGAGGGTTGCGGCAAGCTCAGTTTCTTCGCTAAGAGCTTCAATTACGACCGACACTCGGAAGTGACGCACCTATGAGGGAAGAAAAGGGGATGAAAGCAATGAGGATGGGGAAAAAAGTAAAGCTGAAAAAAGATCCCGTCCGTCTGTGAATGAGATGTTAGGAGGAGATGCAGAAAGAGATGAAAAGAGAAGGGAAAAAATTGGTTAAATCCTAAAGCCAAGTTTGATTACATGTTTCAGGATTTCCTGATTTTAAGAATTAGATGAGACAATTTCCTCACTTTTTCTAAAGACTTTTCTGATTAGCGAGTGAATCTATTACTTTTTTTATTCGTCAAAACATATTAACATTGAATAACTATTCATCACATTAAGCTTTTTACAAATTTTCTTTTAAATTATGGTACTGTTCAAGGAAAAACACGTAGTTTTATCATCAAATTGAAATTTTAAACAATATTATATATCAGGCTCATCGCTTAAAATATTAAAAAAATATAAAATATCTTATTGTACTTAAGTTATTATTATAAGCAGTTATTGGAATTTTTAAAAAATTTACATTAGAGCTTGAATATTTTTTATGGTTTAACCATTATAACTGAAATACAATTCTTAGATATAAAACATCCGGCAACGATTTAAATGCGATTCAAAAAGAGTGAAATTCAAATAAATAATCGTGTAATTCCTCGAAAGTTTGAATTTAAAGTCACTATATCAATAATAAAATAATAATCATTCAACAATTTTCGAGGAGCATATATTATTTTTCTAGAGAAATAAAAGGGAAACGTGAATTGAGTTAGTTAAACTGTACAAATGAAATTCCCACATAAAAAGATACGTTTTTTTGCATACTTTATTACACACAAAAGTAAAGTATTTTTCATAACAATGTACTTATAATAAGTTGTTTGATATTGCAGTAATCCGATTAATATTACTTCTAATAATTATGAAATGCAAAATTTTTACATAAGAGGATGTATATAAGATATACTTTAACATTCCTATACTTATATTAATAACTTTTCTAATAGTTTTGAATTGTTATGTCAGGAATATTTCTCTCAAACATTTATTTATCCGTTTATATTATTTTCAAGAAAGGCAGTCCCCCAAATAATACCCTTTTTGAGTTAATAATATTAATTAATGTCATTTTAAAATCAAATCAATTAAATAAACAAGATACTTCTTTTAACTAAACAGAACTTGATTTTTAAAAAAGTATTTGTATTTATTTTATCAAATTCATAACTTTTGTGAGAATTCAAAAAGATCCACCATCTATGATGAATTTATGTTATTACATTCAATATCAATTTCATTATTTGTAGCTATTTTCTAAATTTTTAGATTTTATGTAAAATTGTTAATTTAAAAAGTGCTTGGAATCATAAACAATTATATTAAATAATTAAACTAAAAAAAAATTTTTTGAAAGAGAGAAATGAAAGTATTAAAAAATTCACAATAAAATAATTTTCTTAACTTCTAGTAATTTCGAACTAAATTTAATTTTATTAATATAATTTTCATCTTTCAGTTTTTGATTACTATAAATATTAAGTACAAAAAATAAATAACAAATATATTGCTTCAATAAAAAAAATTTTCAAAAATAGATTAACACTGGGTTTCTTATATATTGAAATACATTATTACATAAGTTATTCCAATATAAATTCAAAGTTATTCTAAAACTATAAATGATATGATTGAGCAGTTAATTTTCTTTCCATTTTAAAGTATTTTAAATTAAAATTAGTCTACAAAACTTTTTAATTAAATAGGTAATTATTTGCTTATTAGGATATATAATATTAAGACTTGGCTGACAATTTTGGGAATTTATCATTAAAACTACTTAAACTTATGCAAATATTTTTAAAGAATTAAAAAGAACATTTTGAAAATAGACTAGCATCTATACATTTATTCCACTTTTAAATTGTTTTTCTAATATGATATGGAAATTAGATTTGTATACTAAAAAAAGATAAGAACTTCTAAACTTATTTCAGTTCTTGATTCAAAAAATTTTTATCTCTAATTACTGTCAAATTGCCAAAAAAGAAACATTGGAAATTTCGGAACAAAATCTAGCTTATCAATTTAATTTTTAAAGTAGAAGTAAATGCTTTTAAAGAACAGTAGTACTTATTCATTTTTATATTTTTATTTCTAATGGAGATAATGTAGTTTTCAGAAGAAAAAAAAGAAACCATTATTATGAAGAAATTGCCTCATAAGCTGATTACTCTTTTCTTAATCTTCATTCCTTTCTTTTTACCTTTTTCCATTAACTTTTAATGCGTTGATAATGATTTTCAGTTTTTTATTTATAAAAGTACATTGTGAAAAGATTTAGTCGCTGAATTCGTGACAAATATTGATTAAATTAAATTATTAAATTTGTATCAATTTTCCCAGCCATTTATTAAAAAAATAATTCACTGAGCAAAAATAGCTGCAATGGGTATAGGGGATAATAACTTTTATTTAAAAATTTATTAATTTGCATAACATATCTTGATAAATTTAATTAAAATATTTAAAAGTGGTTAAGTGCTTTAATTTTTACTAAAACAAAATATATTAATTAACAGAAAGATTTCGTAGTAAACATTAACTAATTATATAAATAAGGGATAAAATTACAAGAAATTAGAAAATAAAAATAAGAGGGAAAATAATTACTGGAATACTAATCGATAGTTAATTGCATGAAACTGCCAAATAGAAAAAATAGAAGTCTATTAAATTATTTAATTGTGCGCATTAAGTTACAGTTTTAATTATATGAGAATTTTTACAAACTTTCCGCTATTATAATGTATTACCGACAACTTCTCAAATGTTGTAGATAATGCATTATAATAGCGGAAGCTTACAAAACTTCT
Source organism: Latrodectus geometricus (assembly GCA_026290005.1). Taxonomy (NCBI): domain Eukaryota; kingdom Metazoa; phylum Arthropoda; class Arachnida; order Araneae; family Theridiidae; genus Latrodectus; species Latrodectus geometricus. The sequence goes on from JAPDSC010147445.1 coordinate 96,017, forward strand.
AAATTTTATAATAACAATAAACATGAGCAGATTAGTGATAATACTATTTTTATAATTAAACTTTTATCAGTTATATGCAATGATATCAAAATGATATCTCATCTCCATTATAGCAGAATAGTTCAATTATAAGAAATTTTAAAACCTGTATATTCTGATTTATAAATTTATATCCATCTTTCGAATGTGTGTTCCCTGCAAATAAAAAAAATCAATTAGATTTTGTGACATATTTTAATAAAAACGTTTTTTCTGAATAAAATAAATTTTTTTAAATAATGATCCGAATAAAAATGTTTTTTGTGAAGAATAAAAGACTTTCTTATACCCTGAATTTTAATTAAGCTATGAATTAAATGTAAGGTGTCTGAATATGAAAAGTAAGAAATGAAATATTTTTAATTTAAGATGTCTACTATCGAAAATTGGAGATATTTATTGAGGTATCCAATATCTAATTACGCTTTTTATTTGGGATGTTTTTAATACCTCTGATTGAATTTATTCAATAATTGATTTGTTCAATTTTTTTCGAAAAGAATTGAATTCTTTTAAGTAATATAAAATATAAAGAAATTTAAATTTAAAAAATTACTTCTATTATGCTAACGAAAAAAACTTTAATTTTTATACGGGAGAAAACAACACAACTGATTCAAATGACAAATTGATAAAAATAATCGCTAAATAAGAATTTATTTTAAAAGTGAAAAGTCAATAGATAGTTTTAAAAGACAGGAAGGATATAATTATTTATTATTTGGTGCAATTAATCAAGTAATAATGTAAACTATTATTTATGAAAAGAAAAATATAAAGGCTTACAAAAGACAATCACTTCAAAGATATAAAAGAAAGCAAAATAAAAAGTATGATCAATTCAAGTGATATTTAAAAGAAAGAAAAATATATACCTTATCATATAGTTTGGACTTCGCAGCTTCCTGATATATTCCTGATATATAGCTCGTCATGTAAGTCGAATTTATAAACTGTTTCAAATGTCAGAATGAACAAAAAGAATATTTATCCATTAACTGTTTCATCAACTAAATTAGTACATTTGTATCGTTCTTCTTTATGTACAATGTCGATGAATATTAGTTTTGGTTTATATACGATTGTATAGTTAGAAAAATAAATAAATTCATTTTTATTTCTTAAGTGTCTTAGACAACTGATATATATTACGTAATATGCATGAAATAATATACACTTTATAATCTTGTAGTGCACGTTGAACTAATTGCCTAAAATAAGGGATGTGATTTCTATCATTTGTTTCTTCACTGAATTTCACAATTTTGAATTGATTACATCAAATTTTATATCATTATCTGATTCAGAATATAGATACAATACATTCAAATACAAATTTTTATCTTTCTCAGAAATGAAGTCATAAAACTATAACGTCGAAATATTTTTAACATATAGTTTTTTTGTCGAAAGCATTTCTTTGATGATATGTAGCTTAATTAATTTAAACTAGTTACCAATGTTTTAAGATAGCTATTTAGTTTATAGAAAAAAAATTTCTGTGATAAAGAATATAAAAATGTATTAATCACTTGATCAAAAAGCTCATTACAAGTATTTAGTGAAATTTTATCAGTTTTAAGTTAAAAAATATAAGTTATAAAGTAATAAATACGCATAGAGCTAGTTTCTTAAATCTCTTTAAAATATGATCCTCTTAAAATGATATCCTTAATTATCTAAAACAATAAAAGTATTTTCTATACTGACAAATATAAATATTAAAAAATTATGAAATCTGCACTCAATTATTTTTAAGTGTCTCTTAAAAATGCACGTCTAATCAGATAAAACAATTCAATATTCAATTTTATTAATTAAAATTTTCAAACTTTTTCCTATCGCTTCGAGGTTTTTACATATACCAGTTAAATATTTAATGAAATTTTATCATTCCAATTAAGTTGTTCATTGTGAATTAGCACCCAATTTTTCAAAAAAAAAAAAAATTCTGATTTCGCTGAAATTTCTTTCACGCATTTTCGAAGACAAAAGAATTTAAATATTAATTTCAGCTAATGACCATTGGGAGAGAAAGAAAACATTATCCCTGTTGTTAGGCGGATTGAGTGTAAAAAATAATACTGAAAAACCGATATTCTTTTTTGTAAGATGTGATTATATTCAAATGCACAGATTCTGCTTTAGCATCAAAATCTAATAAACATTCATTTGCCTTAGAGTTAGAAATGCATTTTCATGGTTTTTAATGATAGCACTGAACAAACAGCAAATGTCACTGGGGAAGTGAAAGGGAAGGAAAAACAATATTAAAGCAGATTACAGATGAATTTCCATCGCATTTGAATAACAAAACAAATTGAAAATGAATGTTCGCACGGAAAAATAGCACGAGAACAAAAAAAACTAACGTCAAGAAATATAACAAATGTTGAGATAAACGACTTTGTACGAATTCACAGCAGCAAAAATAAAGGGAGAAAAGTAAAGTTAAAAATTAAAAACTGTATTCGCTTTTTAGGTTATCAGCATTTGCCGGGGACACTTTTTAAAATACGAAACATTTTTCATTTTGGAATTTGATTAGGGATTTAGTTTTACTTCTTTTTATTTTACTTTTTGTTAAATTCCTGACAAACAGTAATGGAGATTTTCTGTTAAAATATTAAATGACAAAGCGAAACCTTTCGCATACCTGGAGGGAATTATTTATGATCAATATTTATTTTCTTCTAATAATTTTTATGTTGAACAGGAAGTACAAAATGAAATTTACTAGAAGCATAAATTAAAAATTGAAGTTTAGATGTAATTAATTTTTGTATTGAGTAGGAAAAATAGGGAATGAAAATTATTTATTTTTAGTTAGATATACAATGTATAGATTTACGTGCAAACTTTTGAAATTTCTAATAGATAAAAAATTATGCTATAAGATGCAACCAATAATTCTAAAGGACATAAAATATTTTAATACATAATAACTGGAATTTTTTTTGTATTTTTTAATAATGCATAGAATAATTCATTAATTAAAACAATTATCTGAAATGTTCATTACAAGAAGTTAATTACAGTTCTTTGATAATGAGCTTTACATGGTTAAAAATGCATCATATGTGAGAGATACAAACTGTTAATTCTACCATAATAGTTTGTATTCATAATGTTAACAAACTATTATAGTAGAATTATCACAGCCATTTATAAATAACTGAGAATAAAATTTAGGAGATCCTTGAACATTTCTCGCGTCAAGTAAAGTTTTCTGCTTCCTTAGATTGAGAGGAAACTTATTCTCAAGGAAATGGATTACCTTTTCTCGTCATATGGGCTTAATCGTACAAAAGGTTTTCGATGAAATCTCAATTCTCTGATTTTGTTGAATAAAAAATCATAACAAAATCAAATAATATATTTTCTGCAAATAATAGGTAATTTTTTTTCCAATATATCTTCCTTTAGATTATGTGCAACCTTTTCATCATACAACCTTCTTTCAAAACAAGTAGAGAAACATTTTTCAGGAAACTGTCTCATTGAATACGGCTCTATTGAATATTCTCAAGAATCTGTATTAAAATGTCTGAACAGATCTTTTTTATTAATATTGGAAACAACCAGAAATCATACGGAATGAGATATGAAATAAAAGAAGAGGCATGATTTTATTACATTTAATAAGATATTTTTAGAACAGAAGTGAGGCGTGCGGGTGACAATTATTATGATGTAAAGCCAAATTTCCTACTATATCTATTATACTACTAATTCCTAATATACCTACTATATGAACGTATAGAGTAGTAGGACAAGTTTTCTACTACTATACGTTCTTGATATGTTTTAGCAACATTTTCAAATCCCAAATTTAATAGTTATCATTCGAAAAGTTTTTTAAACACAGCTTTCTGATAGGTCAAATAAATTAATCGTCAGGACTTTTGCATCAGATTTGGTTTGTTGGAATTTTTCAGAGGTAGTATCAGTATGCTTATAAACACTTATTGTGAACTTAAAGAGACACAAAAAATAATTACAGACTTAAGAAAATTTAGATCATTCAGAAGCACCCGTTTAAATCACAACATTAGTGCAATCTTTTTTGCATCTGTTACTCATAAGGTGATGAGAGAGAAATTCATCTAAAAGGAATGTGGGTACGCTTTAAATTGTTGCTTGGAATACGAAATATCAACAATTTCGAAATGTTAGTTGAGTCCCCTATCTCCGCTGGTATGGTTGGATTCATTTCAGGTATGACCTTGTCACATGATCGTAATTTAAAATTATAAAGCGTATAAGTGAGTATTCCAAACCCGTTGACTTTAAGGTACAATCCGGTGCTTGTCTGTACAGCTGTTTATATATGTGGATGCTATCATCTTACGTATATATTTGCCAATTTTATAACAAGAGTAACTAAATAATGTTAATATCTCACTCGTTCAATGCTTATTGTTCGGCCAAGCTTGACAGTGAGCTCTGCTAATTACCCTTTTTAAAATCATTTTGTCATTGAAAACTGTAGACGTACAAAACATTTGTTTAAAATTTCTTTCATCAATGTAGTTGTTTTTGGTTTTACCAAAATGATATCAAACATCTATTCCACAATGCAATTTGTTTTACTTCAACTCTGAATCACTCGTCACTATTTCTGCATTGCAAAGCAAATTAAGACATTTAAGCAATTATGAAATTAAGGAAACATCTGCTTTGCTCTGAGTATTTATATTCGTTCATTCATTTAGTTAACATTTTTATTTTCTAATTTTGTATTTTTTTCACAACATGAAAAATAAATCTCAGTTCTTAACTAACGCTTTTTTTTGTTAGTCAGTTTTAACCGATTCTCAAAATGTTCAATCACAATCATTATTTTTATCCCATTGATGTGAGATAATTACGATATCTATATGAATTATGAGTCATTTATGAAATGTTATATATTTTTTAATGATGTATCTATTTTGAAAATGTTCTGAAGGTCCTGCAATTTTTGTGTTGAAATTTGATACGTTTTATTTATATCAATAATAACTTTTCTTTGATCTATAAATCATTATAATGGTTGTCTTTTTATTTATTATTTTGGCTCAAAAACTAGTCTATTGATATTCCGATTGTTTTTTAAAGTTGTATTGTATTCCAATAGTATGCCTCACACTGTTTCGATATTTTACAATGAAAAGGGCCTTTTTGTATAATCATTGTTACGTAATATTAGTACTATGTGTGAATGTGGCTTAATTTATACCTTCTTCAAATTATATTAATAATGGTTCTTCCTTAGAATAACATTATATTTTTAATGAAAAGAATTTGCCTTTACAACAAAAGGAACTTTGACATTAGATTTAAATAAAACTAGACATTTAAGTAAATGAGAAATTTTTAGAGGAAGAGAAGATAGAATATGATAATCACAGATCAATTTTATTTCAAAGTATATAACTTTTGGAAATTTTACATTCAGCTGATTTAGAAGAAATGTTGAAAATTGCAGGAAAAAAAATTCTCTCTCTGTACTACATTAAAATTTGTGTCCAAACTTTACTTCTGTGAAAGAGAGAAAGATTTAAAAAACGCATAAACATAATATTATTTTTAAAAAATTAAAATCAAATAGGAAAATAATTATGTCAATTTTATGCTTTCATTCAATTTTAAGCATTGCATAAAATTTTTCAATTTTATGCAATGGTTTGGTACAACATTTTGGATTGCCTGATGCATTAAACTGTTCTAAAGCATTTTTAATGTCTCCCTCCACAATCGCCTTCCTGAAATATTTTTCATACATAGTTAGCTGTATTCAAGTGTCATAAGGAAGGAAACACTGAAAACTCTCGAGCACCAGTCACGACAGATGTGCATGCGGAAAACAGAAGCACAAATTCATCTCTATTGTTCGAAAGTGTTTGGGATCGAGGTCAATATATTCCAATCTGAAAAGTGGTAATTTGCCACTAGGCCAGGATGAGGTCATTCCGAAGTTAAAAATGATTAATAATTGCAGAGATAGTGAATATTAATTTAATAATTAACATATTTCTAGAATTCATATACATTTTTTTACCAACTATTATAAATAAAAATGTTTTATTTTTATAGATATTTTATATGTGTTTGCTTATTTACAATATGTATTACAGATAATACATTAAACATGCTATTTATAAAATAATTTACAATGAATTCCATATTGAATATTGTTTTATTTTATAAGAGTGCAGGACTAAATACCTAGTAAATGTAATGTTGCTTAATGAAAGCTGCACTATTAGCGATTGGTTCAAAACTTTTCCAAAAAAAGCTTTTTAAATTTTCATCCCATTCAAAATTATTTTATAAATCAAATGTAATGTAAATAACTATATAACAGAAAATAAGTATTTTCTGAAAGCTATGTGTACGAGCATTTGTATAAACCAAAAGAATATATAATTAAGAATTATTTAACAAATTTTTTAAAATTAACGAGAAAAAATGTAAATTTATTGTTCTAATTATTAATGAACGTAATATATTCAACGTATTCATTAATTAATTTACGAAAAGCAATGCATATAATTATAAGCAAAAATTTGCATACAAAATCTAAATCCTTAAAATATAAAATCTATTCTGATCCCAAATTATTATACTCAAATTGAATTTTAGCAGAGGATTAATAATGTCACAACAGTACGCATGCATTTTTGAAAAATTATTTTGGCTCACATACCCTCTTTTTTTAAACTTCTTGGCACACTTTAAGAATTTAATGACAAATGGACGTTCATTCTACACATTCATAGATTCCAAAAATTAAAATAAGCTTGAACTTGGCAATATAGTGACCAATTTTGTGATTTGCACATTTATATCCTATATGACAAATAATTTTTTCAAAACAATAAATTAGATAGATTACATTTTTTTAAATTTATAAAATATATTTGAATATATATTCTTGGTTGAATGCAACTAAAATTTAGTAGATTAAAAATTAAAAGTGAATTTTTAATTAAAACACAAAATATTCATAAAAATTTAAAAAATAAAGTTTATAATTGTTTCAGAATTTGAATATTAAATAAAAAGTCAAAAAATAAATTTACTAAAAAAAAATGACTATTTAAGTGTAAATTTTGTTCTTGGACCATAGTTCAAAATGAGGTTGTTAATGGTGTAGTGATTGTTTCGTTTAATAATTTTAAATTGACTAAAATAAATGACCGGAATAAAAAAAGAACTTTAAATTTCAAATCAGTTTTCTATCACGTACCGTGAGATTATTTTTGTTCATTAATAAAAATTTTTACATTCTTTCTTTCCAGTGTTTATTCTTTTTTATGCTAGCTCTATTAGGTTCTTTTCAAAATATTTACAAAACTATTTACTTTACTTTTGCAACAAAAATTTAAAATTTGCTTAAAATTTATTATAAAATTATTTATGTTTATTTTTAGACAATTTTCTTTTTTTTTTACATTCTTATTATGAACAAACTGAAATGCTTAATATAAAGGAATACGAATGTCTATCTGTCAACTTTTCTGGGTTCAATATTCAAACAATATTATTATTCAAAGAAGAATGTTGTCCAGTATTCTAAAAAGGAGTAATACATTTTATAATGGAACTTTCAAATAAAAAAAAACTTGCCAGAAAAAATTCAATCAACATTATAGTTAAATATTCACAAGACAACAATACAATTTTTTTTTTTGTAATTAAATATTATATTGGTAAAATCTAAAACTAAAATGATGGTCACAGATCCTAGAATAAAGAAACGCCAAAGGATGGTTTACAATCGTCAAAAGCTAATGGATTGTTTAATATAAGATTTCAATAGAAAAAGAAATTCAGTCATGATAAACCAAATGGGTTACATCACTGACATAACTTGAAAAATAATTGTCGATACCATCTCAAATTCTGAATCAATAATTTAAATTTCTCTCATGAAATTTATGTTACATTCTACTTATCAGAAATTTTCAACAGTTTGAAAAAAGTTTCAATGAAGAATATCAATAAAATTTATGATTATATTTAGTTTAAAAATTAGTTCAGTCAGATAATTATACATACATACATACATCTATTTAGAATGGTGGTATTTAAAATTCTTCGATGAAATGTAGTGTTTCAATATCCTTATTTAATTTTTTTTTCTGTGCACTATTCTCAGTTCGAACCTTGACAAAAGTTTGTTGATAAAAAAATTCTATTTATATAAAAGAATATTCATCATTTGCTGATTCTTGTAATATATTTCTATATTGTACAGCTCTTTATTTCTACTTTACTTAGATTCTAAATATCTAAAAATTAATGCTTCAAAAATGACATTATATTTGTGCATGGTTGCATAGGATATTGAATAAAACAAAAAATTGTCACATTATAAAACGAAAATTTGTATAGCATTTACTTATAAAACGTAAGATACTATGCACTATTATTCAAATATTTCATTTCAATAAATAAGTTATTTTCACAAGGAAACAATCTACATATCTTCACATTCCAAGACAACTAATAATTGACATAAAATTTAAAGTATTCAATATTTCATAAAATTTAATGCATTGTTTTTACTATTAAACTATCAATATATTATTTCAACATTGAATGTTGCTAGTAAATTAATTCCTTAATATTTTCTACTTGGTTTTATTCATACTCAATAAAGTTTCAATTATAAAACTATTTTCATCAAAGTTAATTTAGAGCTCAATCTTAAAATTTTGCATCAGTAATAATATAATCTTAATACTAATGGATGATAAAAAGCAAACCCATAAGCATTTTATTCGATGTATTTCTTCAAGAAGACTGTGTCTCATGATTTTTGAAATAATTTTCTATTCCATAGATTGAATTTTTTTTTAATTGATTTTAAATTTTGAGTAGTTATTTCATCTTTTTTTTTCTTTTTGCCTCTCTTTCTCTCTCCCCCTCTCATCTTTAATACATATTCGAACATATTCTAAGCAATAGGGATTTGAAATTAAAATTTATAAGCCGTCATTATTTTTAAATTAGGGAGATGTATTGAGGGTTGTGAATATGTGTACATACCATACAAATTATATACATGTATATATATTTATCCAAATTCATTTAATGAATTTATTAACAAGTATACGTTCTGTAATGTTTTCAAACAAAAATTTATTTAAACAGAAAGCAGTTTATAGATAAATATTATAAGTCTCCCCGTTTTCGCTTTTAAAGAATAATGATTATGCTTTATTTAAAAATTTATTTGCTAACTTAGCAGATGACGTAAAATTGTACGACAACATGAAAACTTCAATAAATAACCAAGCACTCAGATCGTTGGCAATCATTTTTTTTCCAAAAAAAAAAATATATATATATGACAAGCTTTTTTCTTTGAGGAAGAAATATCATACCCATCTACGCTACCGGAAGGGAGCGCAGCATTTTGTGAAGTGGTCGACAGATTAATAACGCCGATCTGTCTTCGGCCACAATGACCACTTTTTGACTACGTTCTATTCTTACACCCACCACCATTACGCCCACATCTACAACTTTCATTTTCCGCTTCTTTTCCTCGGAGTTTCCTTTTCTTTATTTTTCCCTTTTTTTCAGGGATCCTTTAGCCCTCTTTTCTAAAAGAGACAAATGGTTCCTTCCTTTCTCTTACAGGGGAATCTTGCGATGACCTCTTCATAGTTTTTTGATCCATGGAACGGTTAATCACTGCCTGTGCCACGAACTTTTAGAAAAGGTTAATTCGATTCCCTTTCTCAGTTTCAACCCATATTAACGCTTATTGTAACATATTATTCGAAATATTTTCCCTATAAAATTATATTTCTTGCTGACGTTTTTTATTTCAGCCAAAAAATCAACAATGCATGCTGAATTTTATTGGAAAATTTCCAAAAAATTGAGGTCTCGTAAAACGTGAAAAGACCACAAAAATAACACTTCCTGTTCAACATACTTTGAAATCTTTCATTACTTATTTATAGAATTCAAGTTATTCTTCCATTCCTGTTGAAACCTATTTTTAGAAACGTTTTATATTATAAGTTTCAGTTCTTTTTAGTATATATATTTAAGACTTGGAGATAGAAACTTGTGAATGAACATATTTAATTTTTCTACGCAATTTTTATATATTTTAATAATTTGTTAAGATTTATTATACTTAGTTTATTAAAAGAGTTTGATTTATAAGATTTATATTAACATGATAACTGTGCACTTATATTCTATTTAAGTAATCATTTCTATTAAGTGCATTGAAGAAAATGTTTTCTCCATTAAGTATTTTACATTAGCCTTGCAGTTCAAAATTAACTCATAGGAGATTTTACATAATAATTTTTAACTATAATGATATCAATTGATTGAAAATTCTTTTAATTTGTATGAGCACCTGCTTTCAGTATCATATGATCAACCGCTTACTAAAAGTATGGTGTACTAAAGACATAATATAGCCATGGAAAGGAACAAATACTTTTTATTTAAGAAAACTATTACAAAAACCTAACGTGGAAATATAGGTATTATTAAACAAATTGATAATTATGTATGATTTTAAAAATTTCCCATGAAAATATTTTATGTTGAACTCAGTAACATTCATACTTATTTTAAATAAATATATTTGAAATACAAATTTACATTTTCCCAGCAGAGACGAAATTTTGGAACTAATTTATTTCTACTATATTATATATTCAGCTTTTTTGGGATAAAAAATTGAATCTAAAATAATTCAGTCGCATTAAACAAGTAATTACCATATTTGTAAATTAAATTAATCTAATAAATAAAGTATGCACTTTAAGATACCAAAAAATCCTTTACTATTTAAGAACATGCAAGTATGAAAATAAAAACACTGTTGAAGTTATATTGTAATCCTTCTTTCCAATGTATTCATAAAGTTCCTTAGAAAATTTATCTGGAACTTAAAAATCAAAATTATAAAAATGTATCCCAAGATAACAAATGTTGATGCAAAATTACGGAATATTAGAGCTTCACAGAGTTTATGAATGTCAAGAAAATTATGTTAATGAACTTTCAACTGATATTTTATATAATTTCAATAAAAATGATATATTTTACCAAGATTGTATATACGACACTATTTTTATTTTTTTAAAACAGTGCCAATTTTAATATGACAGTAAGTCATTCGACAGAGTTCGCAAGATATATTTTTTATTTTGCAACAAAATTATATTTTTCACATTCATTAAATTACATTGGTGTCTCAGTAAATAGATTTCAACAAATTATTATGAAATTTATGTAAATTTTAAATGTTAGGCATCAAAACTCAAAACTATAGAACATTAAAAATACTTGTCCAAGGTAAAGTAAACATGGCATATAATATTTTATGTAATTGTTTTTAAATGCTACTCACCTACATATTTTTTATAAACTTATAATGAAAAAATTGTCATTATATTTCTTTTAAATATTCTTCTGTTCTAAAACAGTAGCTTAACGAGAAAAATTCTAATCTAATAAGTTAATATAATACAAATAATAAATTATTATTTATATTATATTAAGTAAAATGTATCAAAAGAAACCTTCACAATTCATTACGATAAATTAACCTTTACGATAAATTAACGTATAACTTATGAATTTAGGTGTCATAATTATGAATATCCTTTATGAAAATAATTTAGAGTATTTTGAAGAAAAGTTTTCTCAGAAATGAAATTTTTGAAAGTAATGCTCATTTTTGATAGTATATCACAAAAACGATTTAAAATGAAGACGTTTTAAAATTTATATTTATAATAGAAATAACAAAAGTAATAATGTATTAAATTTAATGTAAAAAATAAGTATTAATCCCCGTAAATATAAAAGTAAGTAATTTTTTTTAAATTGTTACTTAAGCGAGTATCTTTAAATTGAAAGTAAAACACATGTTAATACTTAGAATTTCTAACATAAATTTTTCCCACACAGCTCAGGAACAACCTATAAATAAACCTATTAATGTAATATGCCGATCCCTGAAAGTTGATGAAAATAAGCCACCAGTGTCAAAAAGCAGCGTAGTTCGAAAAAAGGAGAAGATAGAGATGCAGTGAAAATTAATGGTCTCCACTCTGCGAGTTAGGAACTTCTTGTTGATGCGGGATATAAAACTTTAGCATTGGAAAAATCTACTGCTACTGACGATGGATTAGTCTTAAAAAACTTGCCTAAATATGTTATATAATTTTTCTTTTTCACCCAAACTAATAGCAAGAGTTCAGCTTTTCTTTTGGTTATAAACACTGATTATCTATTTAGTAAGACTTGACTTAAGAGTTAGGTTTTTTGCCCCTGTATTTGTTATGTGATATAGCAAAATATTAAAAAAATCTTGCTATGTAATCTACAAAAGAATGAGAAGCAAACTTGTATTTAAGTTTGCTTCTTTTCAGGTTTTCTTCCTTCACTGAGAGGCTGCCAATTTATCATCCGTTACATTTTTGTCAATATTTAAAAATACTTTTGTTATTAACTTAGACTGTGATGTACTTTATTTTTGTTCTAAGAACCAAAAGATTTAAATTTATAAAAATTAAAATGTGTAATATTTTTTTTTAATTTAATGCATAAGTATACTTGTTAAAAAAAATAAGAAACATAAAAAATATTTGTCATTAAGAACTCTCTTTAAATTAACAATATTTACATTCAAAGATTATTTATATACAGTTTATTTTTATTAAAAAAAAGTTTCATAAGGTTTCTTCTTTCATGCAATGAATTCTGCTTATAAATTTAATCATTTTACCACATTTCTTTTCCTCAAAAACGTTTCAATTAAAAAATTAGAATAAAAATAATTTAAATGTTTAAAATATTTCAATTTTTTTATGTAATAGTAATTAAATTTTAAAAATTGTAATTAAGTTTTTAAAAATTGAAAATTTTTAATTGATTTATAAGAACTGCTTCTCAAATCGATTGAAATAGTAATACATTTCTCAAATTGAAATAAATTTTATCTTACCTGACCAATTTTTTTATATACTGTTTTCCCAGTTGCATCTTAAAATTATTTTATGAAACTCTTATTAGCATTACCTTTATCTAGTGAATTCTTAAACAAACAATAGAATTATATTCCTATATATATAAGCAAAATAGTTCATTATCTAATTTAAATCAAAATGTGTATAATATATTTACTCTGAACTTCTTAAACTTCATTTTAGCAACAGATTTAAATACTTTTCCATTATTTTTACTTATAAACTAGATTTCTATAACCTAAGTCAAGCAACAAATGCGAAAATAATAATACCCTGTTTTATAGTTATTAATTTTATTGAACAAATAAATTATTAGTAATTCCAAACAAGCTTTTTGTATCACTTTTTTATTCTTTATGTGGGAGCATAATGAACTCTTCTGTTTATAAAAATTTGTTTTAAAGTATAATAAAGATGAGCATCAAAATTTATATCTATGATAATAAAAATTTTAGATTGACAATTGTATTTAGGCAAATTCAGCAAAGGTATAATATGCAGTTGTGTTTATGATTTATGTTTCAAAAATTTCCATTTTTTAAACATTGCTTAGTGAAAACAATTTACGATATAAATAAACGAAGTTGAGTATATATGCTTTATAAAATATATTTTTTGTGGAAAAGAATGTAAGGTTTGATTTAAACTTTACTGATAAAAGATTAAATGAAATAAAAATAAAATATTTTTTAATTTAATTTTAGTTATGAAGTAATATGTAACACGAGCTGTAAAAACAATATTTAAAAGGCGCATACAAATTAACAATATGAAACGTTTTACTGCATCTCCAAAGGAATTTTTTCTCATAGATAAAATTCATTTTTCCATTTATTTACAATTGTACATGAGATTTACCCAGTAAATAACAAGGGATGAAAGTAGAATTCCTGTCTTTATATAGAAATATCTGACAAAGTTTCAATATTTTTTTTTTTTTTTTTGCGTTTTCTTTTTGAGGACAATGATTCACTGTACATGAAATTTCCCTAAAAAAAAATCATGGTATTCTATAGCATTATTCAACTATGTTATTTATAAAATCTGTAATTCCTAAATTTCAATAAATGCATTAAACTATTAAACTACTCTCTCAAAACAAATTAAATTATTAAAATGCATCATTTTATAAAAAATGCATTCAATAAATCATAATGTGACTAAAAATATTTAATTTTTCAATCACGTTGCAGAAATCCTACTCTTACAATATGAATCAGAAATTTAATATTTTCATTTCATTGAGTTCACATTAATTATATTTCACCCTGCTATATTATTCTAACTTACTTTAAAAGGTAAAGTGATACCGAAATTTTAAAAATTCACATAAATAATATATTACTATATTCATTTTGGAAAACAACTATGTATATTAAAAGAATTGAATCTTCTAAATATATAGTCTCAAAGCATAGAATTATATGTCTGTATTAAATAAAAAAAGGCTAAAGTACTAAAATCAAACTAGGAAAAACTCAGAGTACTATCTTTGTCTGCAAAAGACAAACCATATACTAAATATCCATTCACCGAGGGCTTTACAAATTCTCTCCTTAACTATCACTTGCTTTCATTTGTCTTCAGAATTCTAGAAGGGAAAAGTGTGGAGATAAAGTGTCTTTATCACTGGGGAACGGGCAAACGGGTAAAAGGGTCAAATTCCGAGTTAAACGGAGATGTCAGCATCCATTCACGCTGGTAGATATCTTCGTCTTGAAATATGGTCGCGTCGATAGCTGATTTGTAAACTGTCATCTGCTTTCGTGTGCATCCAATTGAGACGATGGGACATTAGAAGATTAACTTATCGATTATTGAAGGAAATAACAGAGCATAACTTTCGTATGACACATTGTTTTCCCTACATCTGTAAGATTAATGGAAATTAGGGAACGATTACTTTCAAGACAAGAAATTATTAGTTAAAATTAATGGCTATCTTGATGTTATTCTAAAAGTTTTGTGATGTTATATTATCTGTTTTAGTTTCATTTCACATATATTTATTAAATTAGCTATGATGAAGAATCGAGTAATATTATAAATAACAAAATTTATTGAAGTAATAGAAGAGCTTATTCGTAAATCCGGAAAGTAATTTATAAAAATATAATAATGTTATATTATAATTGTTTGTAAGAAATGGGAATGCATGTTAAATTATTTTATTGTTTAAATGTAGCATAATTAACTAATTAAATTAAAAACATTTAAATCACTATTCTTTTGCAATAATGTAAGCAGTTTTCGATAAAAAAAATTGTGAAATTCTTGACACAAAACTATATTAGCATTTTAATCACCTTAATGTATTGTCATGAATTTTCTGATAAACATTATTGTGATTTCAGTTATTTTATGAAATGTATGTATATATTTACATATTCATTATTTTCACATCTTAGTCTTATTATGGTTATATTTAGGTTTGAAATGGTTATATTTAAGGTAATTTTTGTAAGCACTGATCAACAGATTATCAGATAACCACACTTTAATCAATTTATATATATCAAAAGTTTCTTCATAGTTCAATAATTTGTTACTACATGATTTTTTTGCACACAATAGCTAGTTCGACCAGTTAGTTTCTATAATTTAAAATAGCTTTTCGAATCATTACAAACTTTCACAAAATGAAACTCGAGCACGCAAATTATTGTATCAATAATACAGGGTAATCCATTTAGTTGCTCGACATGTTTGAGACTAATTCGTTTTGACTTAATCAAACATCATGCAATTTGTGCATAATGAGATTGGGTCGTGGATTTAGAAAAAAATGGGACTAAATATGTAATGATTTTAATCATATTTATTTTTTCATTTCAATTCACGATATTTAAATAAACAATTCATCCCCCCAATCTATCTAAATAGAAATATCAATGAAAAGAAATTTTTAATCAGTACTTCTCTTTCTCAATCATATCTCAATTGACTAAATCAAGTAAAATTCCAATCATTTTGTGAAGATTTTATTCCAGATGTTACCATTAGTTAAAAATATAAATCTGTAACATTAGAGTTTATATCACAACTCAATTAAAAATACAAAATAAGCTTCCTTTTAGTTATTTTACAATTAACCTTTACACGCAACTTTTGCCAATTAACCTTTGCGGTCTAATTCGGCAAATTTTTATAGTTTTAAGAGGATTTTGCACCAGTACAGACTTCTAAACTTAAGATAAGTAGTAAGCCTACAAAATGTTGAAATGAATAAGAAATCTGATGTAAAATTACGCATATTAAATAATTCTGCATGGCTTACAATTCTCCTTAAAGATATTCTACAGTTTAAAAGATTTATTACAGACTATTACAAATACCCTAATTATGCAACTCTTGTATATCATAAGTTTGCAATTCATTTATTTATATTAAACTATTTAACTTAAGGGAATTTGAATTCATAAAGTATCATATTTAATCAGTATAGTGCTATTAAATAATAATTTATTTTTTTATACATATTTTGCATAACTAACAAAATACCTTTTAAAATAGATTTATTTTGAATGAATTTCTTTATAATTATTTTTTAAAAAGAATTCCATAACCTTAAAAAATAAGTACAGAAAAAAGAGAAATAAATGCAAATTTCGTTAGTTTCCCAAAAAACATTTTGAATAAATATTTCACTTTTTTAGAAGCTTTGAATGACTGCCCGTTTCTAACGTAAAGACCAATTTTTATTCTTCATACTTTTCCGACAGCATATAAACAAGCCAAGTCACTTCAAAAACTTTTCAAAACGCATAGTTTCCTCTCAAAAACACAAAAACTTAGGCACGCGTGAATGTCCACCACTTGTTTATCCCCTGTTTCTTCTCCATCCATTAAACTAAAAAGTAAAAAAAATCCACAAAACATTTTTTTTTCTTTCTCTACCTACACATCAATAAAGTTAGGGTGAATAGAAGCCATGAAAAGAAAGGAAATGTTTTAACTTCTTATTTTAAAGCTAGGTGATAAGTTTTTATGTTTTTCTTTCGGTTCTAAAGTTTCTTTTGTTCGAAGGATAGGTTCGATTTATTTGCTTGTTTTACGTTATGGTAAAGAATACTTTGAAAACGAAGTATTAGAATGAGCTGTTGAACTTGAACCGAAAGAGTTTGTCTTATTCGTTTATGGAAACATTTATTGCAATTTATTTATCTTATTTTTAACATAGTAGTTGACAGCATATTTGGAAGGATTTCCAGAATAAATTATTTCCCGTTGAAGGATTTTTATATTGAATGACTGAATTAGGAAATTTTATTATGATGACACCAATTGTTTTACTTTTGAGTTTACATTCAGTTTTATTATTAAAACTTTGAAAAAATAATGATATATAAATTAATACTTTTTTCACATAATCAGTGATTATGTAAACAAAAATGAAACATTGAAACAATTCTCTATTAAAATATTAAATACATACAAATTCCTCATTACTCTTGCAATAATGAATAAAGACGAACATTTCATCGAAATAAGACTAAAGCAATTGAGTAAAAGAGAATGAAACTTTTATTAATGTATCCATGAAAACTATTCATGTCTCTTAATATAATAGTCATTACAATAGTTAGTTTACCATTCATGAATTAAAGTTACTCTCTTTAAAAGTGTTGCTTATATAATTTTATAACTTGTCATATTTTAAGTCCTTTTTGGAATTACTGAGTTTGCTAATGTCCCCAAGAATATTCGGTGAATATAGTTACGATGTTTTAGTGAAATTTTAGTTTGTCATTTAGTCATCGTTTTACTATCAAAATTAAAAAAACTAATGATTTTATTTTCAAAACAATTGACATAGTTGCTACAGATGATAATTAACTTATGGTAATTATTTTGCGGAAAGAATTAAAACTTACCTATGATAGCAACTGTTCAAAACTATACAACATTTTTGGAAACATAAATTTTGAATTAGAGAAAGTATAACTTCTCTGCCTCAAGGCATTTCCATGAAATTCTCAAAATGTAAATAAAATTATATGAATATGTAATATAAAATAATTAGAAAATATGAGAATCTAAATTTATTGGTAACTTTCACACAACATATTAAAGTATTATAGTTGTCTGAGCAAAGATCAGAGCATGACCAGATATAGTTGTCGTGTATACATAATGAAATTATCCAAACTCTTAAAATATTATAAGGTGTTAACTTTTTGTCATTGTAATTGTTCATATTTTTATGTTATTCAAAGTTCGTTTTCTTATTTTATGTGTTTTACATAAGACTTGTACGCAAAATAACACTGAGTACAGAATTACCAAAGTCAAACGGATATCTGATCTTTTAAAATATATATATTTCCTAATTTCTGTTTAGTGCGAAGCTTTAGATTTCTACAAGCCTAGTATTAAAGATTATATCAAATTATTTTTAAAGTAAAAAGCGGAAACAATAAAAAAATAAATCAACCACTGCTACCGAAAGCCCTTTACCAATCCAATCAAGGTTGGTAGACTTGAAATGGAAAATAGATAAATTCTCTTTCATTGTCAATTATTAAAGTTGAAATATGTAATTATTGAAATTATAAAGTACGTTTGCACATAATTCTATAAAAAAATAAGAGAGTACATGCGTAAAATTTGACACGAAAAATTCAGAATCCCCATGAAATTTTATCTTTACGAAGTGCAAATGGCATTCGTATATTCAAAAGCAACGAAGTATCAAAATGAATTATATCTGTAAAATGAATCCCACTCATTGAGAAATTTCGATATCTATTTACTTAACCATCAAAATGTAGTTTATACATATTTTAAAGCTGTATTAAAACAATTTTTAGTTTCCAAAATTGATCCAAGTTCTCAAAATTTAACTCATAAATTTTTAATCACAACCATTTGATAACAATATAGCGAAGTTAAAACTAGAATAAAGAGGAAATAGGAAAACTATAGAAAATGTTTCCTGAAAATATTCAAGATACTGAAAAAGTATTTCTTGTAATTACTGCTTTTGAAGGAAAATGACGTTTTGAGGATCTTAAAATCGCATATAGTATTTAATTTAACATTATTCGATAAGCTCAGTGTTTCAGTGTCATTTGTTCCTCCGGTTTCATTTATTTACGTTGAAATAGTAGTCATTTGTATATTCCAACCTTTTCTTCCGTGCGTTTTTGATATTCGTAATACCATTTCTTCTTGATAATATTGCAGCAGCGATCTTACTGAGTTTTCATATTTTTTTTTAAATATCATTTGAATTTGTCTTCATATCTAATTTTACTTATTTCAGTTATAAAGGATGAGCTTTGAAATACATTTATCTAATTTATTATTTTTATTCACATAAAGTTTGTAAGATATCTTTAAAAGCTTTTACAAAATGAAAATGAACAGTGAAAGAATTACATAAATTATGAAATATGCTCCAAAACGAAACTATTTTGATTCAAATAAAAAAGATTGTTTCTTTTATTATAACTATAATTTGTTATCTTCCAAGAATTTAAAAAAAGCTTTAAATTTTTAATGCTGATGTGAAATACAAGTGCTCGGAAATTTTGCACAGGTTTACTGATTCTATAAAAATAAATAATAAAATATATGATTTTGTTATTCCGGTTTAAAAAGGAAGATATTTCATTGCACGACAACTCATGCTAATTATCAGAAATCTGTCAAGGGAGTTTCAGAGAATACGTAACACGAGATATATTAAGTTGACATGGAAAATGAGATAAAATTTTTAGAATGGGTAATTGATGTCTCATCGCTTTGCCAAAAGATTACGGTGAATCGAAATTTAATGCCTTTCCTGCTCTATTATATCGTCACCAAGCCTCGCATTTACTTAACTGCCTCAGCTATCCTTCATCAAATTGATGCCCGTCAGTTTGTGTGATTTTGGGCCTTAATTACACTTTCTATCATTAAAC
>JAPDSC010147461.1:0-20182 GCA_026290005.1 Latrodectus geometricus
AGTTAAGTTTATTAATGTGTATTTTTATAGAGACTTTCTTTATGTATCATTTTATAGAAAAATTTCTAAATGTTTTTTTCTTGTATATTTTTATAGTATCTACATTTATTATTAACATTTCTGTGGGTTTAAGTATTTTTATGCATCTCCTGTCACACATTTTGTACAGGGATGTAAAAAATTTCAATACTTCATTTTTTTTTATTTATTGTCATGGATTCTACAGTAAAAATATGCTTTGCATCCCCTGCTTGGCACATTTTTAAAAACGCTGATGTCATGGCGAAGATTATACCGCTATTTCAAAGTGAAACTTAATTAGCGACCTATTAAAAGGTTAAACAAAAGATAAATTAACGAACATGTTCGAAAGAGCACTTCAAATTCACAATTTGCTGAGGAAGTGGACCTAATCTGCAATTTAACCGATTCTGCTTTTATGAAAACTTATCTGAAAAGAATGACGCATGAAAAATACATTTTGCAAGGTTGTGCCTTATTGAAAATGGAGATTTTTTCTGTCTATTGTTTTTGTGAATGTTTGAAAATACATGGTGGCATGAAGCAAAACTGAAATAATTATACAAATTACTAAAACTATATGGTACCAGATTAACATGAAGCTGTGGGAGCATCCTACAGTATAAGCCATCCCAATTTTATGTTAAGTTTGTAACATTGACTGTAAAAAAAAAAAGTTTCTTTTTGCATTTTATGCTTATTATATTTATGAGTTCAAGAAGATTAGTTTTTGCCCTACATATACGGCTCTTTCTTTGCTTTCCAACTATGAATTTTGGCTAAATTTAGAATAAAATTTAAGTATGGTTTTATCTGACAGTAAAGTTCATTGCTGTCACAGCTTAACAAAAAGCAATCCTCAAATGTAGGCTAATATTAGCAAAGCACCTGAATGGAGTTAATTGATAATTAGATAGCACTTTATTATTTGGGACTTGCAGTTTACAATTAATATTTGTTACGTGACAATTGTTTATTGCCTGAATTACATATTTGTAAGTCAGTATTTGAATTTTAACATCCCAATTTAATTTATCCAGCAGCTTTTTTAATTTTTAATGAAATCATTGTATGCTACTAATGACTGATTTGTAAAAGGTACAGAAATTAATTAGTAGGGCTTGTAATTCCATTTTACATTTAATGCTGAAAATTTTTTGTTGCAAAATTCTATATCGTTTATTTAGCTGGAACCTTGTAACCTTCATTCCTGTAAATGTAGAAAAAAATATTATAGTTCTTGCTGAATATATTCATTTTTATTGTTGTATTCCAAGTTGATGAGTATTTTCTGTTCCAATCTGTTAAGAATGGTAAACACTTATAAACTTTATGAATTGTTTTGAAATCTATATCATATATCCTTTGAGAAGCGTTATGTAGAAATATTTTATTAAGTTCAATATAGGGAAGGGATAACCTTTTCACCAATTTCCTTGATAAATTTGAAATCAATGTAGAATTTATTAAATCTTTCTGAAATATACGCATTGAAATTTGTGTTTTTCTGGTTATCTTTTATTTTACACCAGCTCATACTTCAGTATTAGGTGTTTCTAGTAGTTCAAAATGCAATGCAGTATAAACTACTGTTAAGTAATAAACAAATTAAACTCTACTTTTACAGTTTTGGTGTGTACTTTTTTATTTTCATTTCGCATTTATTAATCTCTTGGTTAAATTTTAATATTTTTACTTGTATAATTTTTTTAATAGGAGTCACTCAAGGGGGCACCGCTACAAGCATTACAGTCGATCTCGATCTCGCAGCCCACGAAGAAAGTAGTAAGTTAATGTTTTGTGCTTCAAAATTCATGAATCATCTACTTCAGTGCAAAAATTGTCTTTTATTATTAACTAATGTTTACAATTTTAAATTATATATATTAAATGGAATTTAAAATTACTGGTTTAAAAATCATTTACTACCATAAGCTTTACATTTGTCTCCCTGTGATTTAGTAATGTACTAGTACACATTCATGTATACATAGTTGTTAGACTCAATACTACATTTCCCCTTAATTTTTAATGAAAAATAGTTGTATATAATTATAAAGTAATCTGTTAAATTGATTATGTTAGTTTATTGAAAAACCTTCTGTTCTTTAACACTCTTATGTTTTTAACTTTAATATTAAATTTGATTATAAAGGTATTTCTCCAAATATATCATTAGTTTATAATTTGTGTTTCTGGATGACTTCTATAAACTATTTTCATTTTATTAATATCACTTTAACTACCACTAAATTTTAATTTAGTGGTAGTAACTAAGCTTTGATAATTTTTTAAATGTCTCTAAAGGATAGAAATTTTTACATGTTAAAAGCATAAATTAATATGTTAATTATCTATTAAAAATTATGCTCTCAATTATTTATTTCCATGCAAACTGTTAGAAATGATACTTTTCTCTTAAAAGTACCATTGGAAAAAATTTTATTTATAAATATTTCTGTAGTTAATCAACTATGAGTTTCTTGATGGATAATTCCTAACCCAGCAATTATATAGGAGACAAAAATATGCAAAGCAGCAAAAATCAGCATCAACAGTCAAGAAATAATGAAATTAATATAAATAACTTACAGTCACTAAAGAATTACATAAAAGATTATCAAGGCGCATTATTTCATTGTACTTTTGTATATGTATATCGCAAACATGTGAATTAATTTAAAACCGATTAAAATTGAAAATATATTATTCTATTAAATACAAATGAATGTATTATAATTTACATGAAACTCCTTTTGTAATTTTTTTATTTATTAATTTTTTTTTTTTTTAGTTCTCGAAGTAGGAGCCGAAGGTAAGATGTCTACATTTTGAAGTTGCACATTTTCCGGATTTTTCTACGCTTTTTTACATACAGTAGAACCTCGATTTTATTTTATTTATTTTAAGAGTTCACCTTTTACTATGTTTTATTTATAAAACTAGGTATGTTATATATGGTTCAGTGTTAAAACATTTTAACATAATAAAAACATTTTAACAATATGGTTAGTGTTAAAACATTAAAAAAATGACAAATATAATTTTCTCATAAAAATAAATTAAATATATACTGAGTATTGAACAACTAGTATGTGTGACAATTTTACTGCATTATAAGGATTTATTTCAGTTTCTAATGACTTTTGAGTATTTTAAACAGAAAATGTCTTATTCCTTTGGGAAAGTGTTTATTAGCTATACAAAAACTGAAGTACAATCTATGCATGCAAACGTATATTTATATAAATGTCCATGTAAGTAAAGAATATTTTAAAAAGTTAAGAAATTATTCTGAAAACTATCAAAGGTGATAAAATATGGTTAAGTACATTTAAAACTTTTTTTTTTGCATTATAGCCTTACTTCTCAATTCTGACTGGAATGGGTGCTTATACTATCCAGAAAATAAACTTGAGTAGAAATACTTGTTAAATTGGCCTTAGCATTTAAATATAAAGCTAACTAAATTCCAATTTTTTTTTAAACAAGTTTTTAACTTGTAAGAGAATATTAAAAAACTAAAAAAGTTTAATATTTCTTAATCGAGGTTCTATTGCAATTTTAGTCAGAAGATACCTTTTCCTGAAAGTAAGCTGTGTTGCATTTGCTTCACATTTCAAAAAATTTATTTCAGCCGTTCATATTCTCCGAGGCGCTCTTATTCTCCTCGATACAGCCCTCGTCATTCTTACTATGATGATCGTTATTACAGTAAATATGAAAGCAAAGGACGTTACTCTTCTAGGTACAATCGGTCTCCTATGTCCAGTCGACGAAGGCATGTTGGAAATCGGGTAAGTGCTATTTTTTATAACTTATTTTCTACATTATATTTTAATATTAAAATTAATGCATCTAAATATCTTCACTATATTTAGGACAATCCGGAGCCTAGTCGCTGTTTAGGCATTTTCGGCTTAAGTCTTTATACTCAAGAAAGAGAGCTTCGAGATGTATTTGGAAAATATGGTCCAATTGAAGATGTTCAAGTTGTTTATGATGCTCAAGTAAATGCTTTTTTCCAAGATAAAAGTAGTATTTTTATTTGTTAGTTTTGTTGGGGTTCGTAACATTCTTTATGGAATATTCATCGTTTTTCAGTCCCACTCATAACATTTTCCAGTTATATTTATTCATGAATAATTTGTCATGTTGATTAAACATATTTTGCATATTTGTTAGATAATTGACTTGTAGTTTCAAGTTTACAGTAAATTATATGCGCTCTGGTCTAAGTTTGAGATTTCATAGAACTTGAATTCATGTAAATTTATAACTTATTGTATTAAATTGTGTGCAAAAAGAACTAAAACATGAAACAAGTCTATATTGAGAGAGTAAAATTCAATATTGCAATTAATCTAGATACTTAACAAATTAAGCTGCAATAAATTAAATTTTTATAAATCTTTGAAAATTTTTTTTTTAATTATTATAAAACAGTGTTCATGCTAATCACATTACACCAAATAAAATAAATATAATATTTTAGATCTGTAAAATTTTATGATTTCTCTTAAAAAGCTTGAAAATTATAGCATATGAATTTTATTAACCCGTTAACGCCCAAATTATTTTAAAAATCGAAATTTTTGAAAAATACTTTTAAATTACATTTCATCTATCTAAATAGAGTTATTATGAAGTTGCATTCATTTTCTGTAATTAGCAGCTGAGATAATAAGTGATCTATAAATAGATCCCTGGGCGCTTATGATATTAAAAGACCGAGTAACTTTCCTGTGATGATAGGTAAAGTAGTACAAATTTAGGGGGGGAAATGAAAGTTTTGTGAATTTAAAAACAATAAGATTTAAAATAGAAAATATTATATTGATCTAAACTTAATTAAAATTTTATTCAACCAATTTGTAAAAGTTAAGTGTGATATAATGGAAAACATTTCAGAAAAAGCATTTTCTACAAAACGTAAAAGGTCTACCCTTACAGTTTTGAAACTGGCATCTTTGGTTTTGTCTTTTCTATCTAAATGCACAGAGCTTCTTTTGATCTTGATGACATCATCAGAGGTCTTCCAATGCCTTTCTTAGAGTTAAATCCGTTTGAGGTACACAACGGTGATATCTTTCGAATGATCTTTTATATATCTGATTTGGTGTCTTTTATAATTTTCTTTTCACAATTTGGTAAAATGAACATAATATCCATATTTATGAAAGCCCTGTTGATAACTCTCGTAAAGATTGCCCGTAACAAGTTTTTGCTGCAGATCTCAATTGTGTGTTTTTCTAAGAGCCAGTCATGCTGGTTGACATCTCATATCTTTGTTATACTGGTGAATATTATTAGGTTGCAAAATTTGGGCTTTTCTTTTCAAAACTTTTTGATGCTTTGAAACTTGTATTAATCTTTTGAGTCCGGCATCACTGTTTCTAAAAACCTCTCCTGGGACGCCGTGATATATTTCCTACCCCCTGACAAAAAGGAGAGGGTCATTTTCACTCCTCTTTTCTGTTGAAGATTTCACCATAATGTATCTTTATCTTTTGAGGCTGATATCCCGCGCTGGGTCTGCCGTAATTTTGACGAAGATGTAAGGGGGTTTACCATAAATACTCAATTTATCGATAAGCAATCGACATTTTCCATTTGTTTAAGATATTAGATTAAGTAGTGTTACAAAAATTTTAATTTATATAATTGTGTCTAATTTTGTAAATTATGATATGGCATAAATTAATTTGTTACAAAGAATTTTTTGTAATTATTAAACTGCACCTCGCTGTCATTTTATTGGTTGCTTATCTCACACTTAACGATAATTTTTTTTTTGTTTCTGTAAAGTTGTACAAAGTAATAGGAAATTATGATAAATTTCATTGATTTGTTTGATTTTTAGCAATCAATATACATATTTAAAATAAAATTTTTTAAAGTAATGAAACGTAGCTATAAGAAAAAAGGATGAACATTAACTAATTGAATATTTTCAAAAACTATGTCTGATGTTAAAAAGTGCAAATAAAGATATTTCGAACTGATAAATTTAGTTCATAAGCGAATACTTATAAATTACTGAAATAGTATTTGAGAAAGATCTTTGTTAACAACATTAATTTTTTTTTCTATGTTTTGCGTTATAAGTAATTTCTATATTTATTTTGTTAAAATATATTTTCTTTTATTCTTTTTATTCAAGTAAAAAGCTTAAAATTAGAATTTTCCTTTCTGTGCCTAGATATGAAACTTTTTACTCAATGAGTAGTGTGGGTTCAATCTTGAGTTGAACCGAAAAATTGTTTGTGAAATTATTTTAGTCATACAATCAATAAATTATAAACATTTGATTATTTTTCAATGAATTATTTTTTTTTTTTTTTCCTTCAAAGAGTAGGTTGTAAATGTATTCATATTAGTCTCAAAAATATTTCGATAAAATTCTTCTCTGGAAAGAAGAAAAGATTAGGGTAATACTAAATGTAAGAATGATTATTAAATTATCTTTAAAAAAAAAACCGTATGTATTTAAATTTTACGCAGAGATTAAAAATGCACCGTATATGACTTTTTGTTGTGAAATATCTTTTTTAAGTAATAATAAATTGATTTATTCCTTTCTGCTTGCATGTTCTTGTGAAATGAAAAAGAGTGTGTTCGTCCTAGAATGTGTCCATAAACTACAAGCCTCTTTTAAATCTCATAAGGAAGAAACCAAGAAAATTGTCTCGCATCTATACTGACATACGTGTACGCAGGAAAAAGAAAATTTTATTTAATCCTATTGATTTATTCATTAGTAAAGGGAAAGATTAAGTTAGGTATATTACACCTCGAAAAGCAAGTTTCTAACACTACATCATATTTATTTCTTTGTGTAGACATTGTTTGGTCACTTCATCTTAAAAGTCAGAATAATACATAATTTGGGACAAAGTTCATCTTTCTTTTTACAAATATAATTTTTTTGCTTATATTGCATACTGATAATACAAATGAAACTAAGAATGACTGATTTCGTACTTAGGCATTTGAATTGAGACTTCTAAAACCTATTTTTCATTTTTAAATTATTTTAAGAATCTCTTTTAATATATTACAGTAACAATTCCCTACTTTAATCAATAAAATATCAATATAAAAAGCAGCGTTTTTGATCAGGATGGAACCAAATATAGACATGTTGCTAGGAATAAAGATTGTTAAAAATGTAAGGACACAAATGTTATTTTTCAGGTTATAAAGAAATTTGGAAATAGTTAATCAACGCAGGAGCCAGTCAACTAATTTATTCATTATTAAAAATTGCAAAATGCTTTAACTCATACTTCAGAGTTATAGCATTTTGTTGTGGTGTATGAAAGTGAGAATCTTAAACACATTCTCATAAATATGAAATTACATAATGCATATCACCATCAACAAATTATACTTAAATTCCTTTTTATAAAAATATTCTGTACATACGTAAAAATGTACATTGTAATAATAAGTAATTCTTTGAATACACACACATATATATATATCATTTTTTATGATTAAATGTATATAAAATCTATTTTTATAATTTATAGGTATTTTTACCATAAAGAAGAGTATCTTTTCTTTATTTTTTAATTTTTGCACTTAATTAGCATTTTTTTGTTATGTCTCCCGTGAATTTAAAAATGTTAGGTTTTTCTTTTGTTTTAGCGTTGCGACAATTATAATCAAATGATACCGAGAAATCTGCATTATCATCACGAAAACCACTATCCTTAAATTCAGGTGCATCACAACAATTCGAATCACAATCTGCAAAGTTTTCTTCTTCTAATTTATCCAATAACTTTTTAATTTCTTCATCAGTCAAACCCTTACGAGGTGAAGCTATCAAAAATATTTTTTCAACTGACAAAAAAAGCAATTGTTTACAACGAAAAAATTTGCTAAAATGAGGATGATATGCTTTTCTTTTTAAAAAAGAGCCATTAAATTAGTTTTTCACCAAAATTCTCCGCTCTGACAAGTCCCCAGTTTTTACGAGCAGGAGAAAGTTGCGCACTTGAAAGAAGGAAAAAATCCATGGTACAACTGTTGTACCATCGGGAAGAAAAGGTTAACCACCCCAAATAATAAAAGTTTGTCGCTGTTTTTACGCACTTGTTATCATTCCATTTAACTATAGTTATCTCGTTCTTTTCGTTGAAAAGTAGTCTTAAGAATCACTATTTTTTCTTATCAGGCATTAAAAAGCAAGTAGCTTTTCTATTTTTAATTGTGCACGCGGCTATGAATCCTTATGTTTTTAGTCCGACCAGCAGATCATAAGAATTGAAAAAATCGTCAAAAATGATATGGTTATTAGGAATCTGTTACTGGTTGTAACATAGAGCCACTCTTAGCTCTATGGGTTGTAACCTTTTTTTCACCACTCGTGTTCCAAGCGATTTTTTTTTGGAGTTTCAGGAGTTAACTCATCTACATCAGATGGTAAAGCAGTTATATCAGACTCGATTTCCATCGAAAACATACATTCTAGCTCTTCTTCAGCGGTGTGAAACACTTTATGCTGAGGAGACATTTTGAAAGAAATGAAACTGGGGAAAATGATATTGGCTACTACTAACGTCCAGCGACCTATTTATAGATAAGCATGTATAAACTTACATTTTAATAATAAATAGTTTTTTTTTTTTTTTTTTTTTTTTTTTTTTTTTTTGTATAAGTAAGCCATAATAGTTGGAGGTATTGAAAATGTAAAACACGTAAATAAGTATAACTTATTTTTATTTATATTTTTTTCCTGTTTGGAAACAAAATTAAACTGCACTTCGAAGGTTCAAAATGGCTAACATCAGACGCTAGCTGTTGATCTACTCAGGGCAAGAATGCTTTAAATCTCATTTGGAGGTCAGCCACACGTGTAAGGGAACAAGTAAAGAGCAATACGAAATGATTAAAAAATATCATTTTGAGTGTGAGATAATCTATAAATAGATTGCTGGGCGGTAACGGGTTAAAGCAAATTTATCTTGCTTGATAAATATAATATAGTGTAATTGAATATTAGTATAAAAAGAGAATTTTATTTTGCATAGTAAGCTTATGTTGACTTTCCCTTTATTTGCTTTTATCTTGTTATAAACAATTAAAAATTTGGATCAAATTTAGCTATAAATTACCTATTTTAATTTCCATATTAATCTTTGTTTTGTTTTTCTCCTCATTCATCAAATCATAAATTTGTTTTCTTTCCCAGAGTGGAAGATCTAGGGGATTTGCTTTTGTTTATTTCGAAGATACTGAAGATGCAAAATTGGTAATATAGTAATGTATGAAATCATCTGTTACAAAGAGTTTTTTAATGTATGATTTTTCTAATAAATACTTTTTCTTTTAAAGGCAAAAGAAAGGTGTAACGGAACAGAAATTGATGGGCGCAAAATTAGAGTTGATTTTTCTATAACTAAACGAGCACATACACCTACTCCTGGAATATATATGGGAAAACCTACATAGTAAGCTTATTTGTCTTTAAATCTAAAACATTTTTAATTTTTTGGTCATTGTTAAAAATATGCACTCATTTGAAATAGGAAATGTGTATAAAGAATGGTTTTATATAAAGTAATATTCAAATTGCTTTATATTTTATTTACTAAAAGTTTTTTATCTTGAAATAATTCATTAGTATTAATGCATTGTTAAAAATTACTGAGTTAGTTTCCAATAGTTATTTCTCTACTTTTACCAGTCATGTGCAAAAGTATCCTATAAGTGACAAATCTAACCCTGTAGTTTTTCTTACCTACTTATAAATTAGGATGTGCTTAATTGTTATCAAATATGTATATGTCATTTTGGCTTCTGAAAGTGCACCAACAAGAATAATGAGAACTTCACTTAGGACAATGTTACAAATTATTACAAGCAAGAGTCATTTTGAAAATGTATTTAGTTGAATGATTCTAATATATCTGTTTTGTTTGTTCAGATATATTTTTTGTTGTGCAAAGAGCTACCTATCAATATTATAGATGTAATGCTTTTAGGTTTTCTATTTAATAATCTTTTTGCTATTACATAATGAAATAAATTTATAATTTTTCAAACAATTGCATCCTTTTCAATTGTTTTTATACTTATTAATTATTCACTGACAAATAACATAAAAAGATAGTGTCTTTTTGGTAACAGTGCTCAACAGGTTTAAAAGGTTTTGCACAAATATTTCATTTCTCCCATTGCAAAAAGGATATAGAGATATAAAATTGGGGTTTTCCTTTTCACCAAACACTTTATTTACATTTCATTTGTAATGCCTAGAATTACTAACATGGAAGTTTTGTGTAGTCAAATAGTCTGTGCTGTGATACATCAGAGTTCCTGCTGTTTTCAAGGCTCATGTCATTACTTACGTGGCTTCTTGTTTCGTTCTGAGTTAACTCTTTGCTTGCTTGAAGTTGCTATTTGTAGCTTGTTAAGGATTTTAAGAAGGCTTTATAGTTTCCAAATCATTCCTACATTAACTTAGCTATTATTAGTGATATCAATTTAAAACTTCAAGAATGCCAATTTAATTTCAGTTGCCAGGTTATCTTTCAAATATTAGGTTTATATCGACTCTAAAATCTGCTAGTTTCATAGAAAAACCGATATTTTGTGACAGTATTTTTACATGTTAAATGATAACTAAAAAATTAAACGAAAATGCAAAAATATAAAAAATTTGAACTATTTTAATTCTTTTGCATTATATATTCAAAAAATTGTTTTACTTTGTATTGAAAAGTAGTTTTAAAATTGTTTTCTTGATTTTTTCATTCTCATTGTCACATTAAGACTCTTATTAATCGTTGAATTCTGATGCTGTTGGGTGATATTTTTGAAAATAAATAAAAGAAAAAGGCAGATAATATTGTCTACGGGAAAAACATGCTGATTAAAAAGAAAATTCCATTTTACCTTTATTTGTTCTATTCTAACCCAGTTTATTTCACCAGAAATGTTAAACCTTCTGGGTTCTTAAAATTTTTCTAATGAAGTTATGTTTATATATATGTATATTTATTAATGAAAGCTTCTGACTTTTCACTGATTAACATTGTTTATTGAAATACCACCAAATTTCAAGATTATAGTATCAGCATCTGTTAGAAATTAGAAAATCTATATTAACTGGATATTTTATCTAGTTAATATGTGTTTTTCAAGGACAGGTTTTCTTATTTCTGTTTTATTCAAAGTTATTCATATTGTTTTTAAAACTGAAATGCTGTCTTTTATTGTCAATTTTTGAAGTCTTTAGTATGAAATTATTACAAAAACTTTTATATATTTTTTTAGAATTTTTATATATTCATTTTTATAATTTTTTTAATTTAGCTTTAAAGTCTTACTCTGCGTTGTAAATTGATTAAGAGGTGTGATTGGTACTAAATTTAGAGATGTTAAAATTTTAATAGTTTCCCCATACTTATGATATCATATTTTATTATGTATGCAAATTATTAATATTTCAAATAATTACTAAGACATAAGTAAGGAGCTTAACTTTTTTTTTTTTTTTTTTTCAGTCCAAAATTTAGTGGTCATAGAGATGGAGGTGGTTACAGAGGACATTCTCCTTCACCCTATTACAGTAAACATCGATATTCAAGGTCTAGGTCACGCTCCTACTCTCCCCGTAAGTACGGGTACTACTGATGGAGTATTGGAGAGCATCTATTGCACTTTATGCTTATATGTTGTAAATTAGCTGGCTTATGATTTGACTGGAGCATAACTTCTTCATTCTTGGAAAATTTCTTAACTGTAATATTGATAAAAAATATATATTAAGCAAAATTTTTGTTTAGAACTTTGTATCAACTTGTATATACTCTCATAACTTTTCCATTGTACTCATATAACAGCAAAGTTTAGAACTAATATTTTGTTGATATATTTGGTATGGTTAATTTTCATTTCATATCATTATCTACACTTGTAATAGAATTGTGTGTTCATGTATTGAGAAAGCCTTGTCTTTCAAATTAAAAAGTAAATAAAATTGAACTGATATTGATCCTTGTTTTTTGTTTTCAATTCTTAAGGGTACCCGGAAAAGAAGAAATTTATGAAGAATAATTATCTTCATTTCGAAGATTGAATCAAAAAATCTTTATGAAGCAGAAAAATCAGTTTTGTGATTTGAAGCTATGAAATTATGGCGTATCAAATATAGAAAATTCAAGTTAAAATATGAAGCTTAGCATATTGAAAAGAAAATTTGAGAAGGGCGAGAAAAAATGGGGGAAAATAGTGAAGCTGAAAACGGAAGACTTGAAAAAAAAAGAAGTAAAGTTTTTTTTTTGAAGTTGAAGAATGAAGTTAAGTCAAGGTCATGAATCTCTTTGATGTTTGTTTTATTCTGTAATCAAACATCAAGTGAGCATTTACCACCCTTATCTAAAAAAAAATTAAATAGGAAACTAACTTAAATCTTTATTTATCTTGTGTTCAATTTTAAATATTTGGGAATATGGTTAGGATCTATTAAATGACAGTGTTAAATGTTTGTTTTTTAAAACTTAAGGCATTAATTCTAAATCATTTGGTTTTTAGTTTACTATTTTAAAACTTTTATTACAATACTAACATTATCCTATTTGGTTGTTGGATATAATGTAAGTTTTTTGGGGTACTTCGATATAGACTTTAGATTTCACGATATAAATATTTTTAATGTAATTCTTAATAAAATTCTGTGTGGTGTGATTTAGGTTATCGATTTTAAATGCTAGCTTTCTGTCTCAAGTGACAATTAATGGGGAGAATTTGACATTGAATTCATTTTAAAATAGAATATGGTTTCACATTAAAAACTAGACAATCGGAACTGATTAAAAAAAAATGCAAACTGTTTATTTTTTTAATTCTAACAAAGTTAAGGTTGTAAGCTTATGAATAAAACAATTCTTCTTTAAAAATATTTACAGAAATATGATAATGTGGCCAATATCTAAAATTTTTAATATTATAAAATATCAGTATAAGAATTTTGTATGATCCTTATTGTAACATTCTTTAACATTTTAGTATTTTCTGGCATTTCCAACTAATAATTGGGGTAAGTTCATGTCTTTTTTTATATGCAGACCTATTAAAATAGAAAGATTTTATTCAGTATAATAAAATTTGTTTATATAATCTTTAAGGCTGTAATATGTGTTTTCATAACTTTCCACTCAAGTTTAAACTGCTTTTCGATTTTATTCCTTTACAATTATTTTTCTGAATATATTAAAATGAGAAAAACTTTTAAAAACAATATTAGAACATTTTTTAAGCACATAAGCTATTTTTATAAGGAATTTGAATTCTATAAATATTTGTTTTATTCACAGAAACCCTTAAAATATTTAATGATTTTGAATCAATAGTGTTATCCTTTTTATTTTCTGTGCAGTTTGTACCTCTACAAGAGCAATTTTTTTAAATTAATACGACATGTAGAAATATATATTAAAAAGCTTAAAATATTCTGTGTTTGGATAAAGATATCAAATTTGCTATTTCTGTCTTATATATAATATAAATATTTGCATGAATGAGCTTTATTTAATATTGGTAGTGTGTATTTTTTACTATGTATTTTATTTTAGGGTGTAACTAATATTTTATATTAAGGCATGCAACTAAAACAATATTTCCTTTTGACTCTTTATAATTAAGATTAATTTAAAATAGTAAAATAAAAGTACTTTTTCATGTTAAACACATTGATACGTGTAATAGTTTTCAACGTAATATTTTGAGATTAAATTTGCTTTTAAAAGAGGGATTTTAATTGTTCTTATTGTTTTGATTAAATTTTTAATCTCAAATTTTACTATAATATATGAATACATATTATCTATCTAGAATCTTACAATTTTGTGTTTTATTGATATTTCAAATTTTATATGTATATTTATTATCATTACATTTCTTTCTTTTAATGCAACTTTCTAATAACCTAAAAAGTAATATCTGACATTCTTATAAGTTACAATTTTTTCGACTTAAATCAAATAATGAATTTACAACATGTGTACTTGAAAGATTTCCAGGGATGTTACAGCTGCTTGAAAAAATAATGAATTTGTATTTTTGAACCATGATTGCCTAAACTAAATGCAAAATGTTCTTTTTTAGAGAAATTCAGTTTTAATATTATTAATAACCCTGCCATCACTGCCATTTTCTTATTCAGGTGTTCCTAAATCTAAATTGCTTCCAGAATTTTTATTGAAAATTCATTTAATAGTCAGTAATGTTTGTTGTTTTATTTCAAAACGTATCTAATGTTTCTTTTCAAATGATGTGTTTGATTATAAAAGCTTAAAACATGAAGTGATTGTTACAGCTAAGTATAATATCAGGGAATTGTCAGTTTAATTCTAATGATTGATGTTGCAGCAGCATTTGAGTGATCAAATTAAAATTTTAAGTTTTATGCAATTTTGTCTGTCAACTCAAATTAGGAAATCTGGCTGCTTTATATTTAATGATTTAAAAGCTTTACTTCTAAAATTGCTTAACTTCACATTTTGAATTTTTATTAAAGATGTATGTAATGTATTCTATGCATAATAGAAACTTGACATATCTTTGAAAAGAAAATTTTTCTATTGTTAATTACAAAAATATCTTTATATAGAATTAATTTACTACAGTAAATAAAATAAACAAATGTTAATGCTTTTAGATTTTTAAATATTAGATTTAAAATTTCATATTTTGTTTTCCCTTAAATTGGAATTATCTTTTCTATACTAATTAAATATTTAAAAGTTACAAAATTGCATTGCCATTGCTTACAATATTAAGAGTGGTTTGACTTTATTTCGGTTTTCTCTGAAAAATTGCTTCTCCATTATTAACAACAAAATATAAATTGTTAATATTTTGTAATTCAATTTGTAGATGATTTTATATTTATAAATGACATGAACAGAACAACTATTTTAAAATTTCCAATAATTTGAATTATATCAATTTCATTTTTATCTGAACATTTCTTTTTTCTTGAAACTAGCTCTCTGGCTACCTTAATTTCTAATGATTGATGTAAATTGAAAGTGTTTTTGGTTTATGTTTGTCAAAGTAGGTATAAAATAGGTTTGTATGACTTTTATAAATCACTTTATTTATTCATAAAATAATGGTTTTTTAACATATTAAAAAATCAAATTGAAATGTAATTTTTTCCCTCCTCCACACAATGTTTCTAATGTGTGGTATATAATTAACAAAAATTTTAATGCCTTAAAACAACCTAACAAATTCTTTATTATTTAAAAATGTGAAGAAAGTAAATATAAAAATACTTTTAATATTTAAGAATTATGATTATTTTGCCAAGTGTTAAAAAGGTGGAAAACTCAAACTTTTAAATAAAGTTGTTATGATAATGTACAATGTCACATGAATTCTGGGTCTCATCTTGAAATATCATTTGCAGAAATAATCTATAAATAAAACAACTTTTGTGTGAAACAATTGTATAAAGATTCAGCACTCAAAAATGAAAGGTAATTTAAGTTTTAACTATATTTAGCATATAGTCTCTTATTTATCTTCAAAATTAGTGCTCTTGTTTTTCAATATTAGAATAAAGTATTTTGGATAATGCATAACCATATTGACTGTATAAACATTGAAATGTAATTTAAAAGAAGTCTTCAGCTATTTTTTTCTGGTCACAACCCTAATTGGGTGTAATTTTAAGATAATCTTGAATGCGTGACTTTATAAATGTAATATAACACATCATTACATAAACTTAAATGAATTTTGTCAAAATAAAAAATGAAATCATTTCTTTAAAAAGTACAGTAAGAAATGCTATAGTTTCATACGTGTAATTATATAACAGGCCCTCTTGATATTAACTATAACATTTTAATGTCTTCAGATTTTATAAACTTTGTCTTTATTAGCAATTTTTTTTAAATTTATCTGTTAACAATTTACATAAATGAAAAAAATTTTAAATAAGACAAATTTTAAGAGCCTTTAATTTTACTTAAATAACAATATGCTTTAAAATTTAATTAAAAAAATTTATACAGTATGAATTATATGTATTTAAGCTGTCGTTGCAAATATACTTACAAGAAAAAGTAATCCTTTAAAATGTATATTTT
This sequence comes from Latrodectus geometricus, assembly GCA_026290005.1. NCBI lineage: Eukaryota > Metazoa > Arthropoda > Arachnida > Araneae > Theridiidae > Latrodectus > Latrodectus geometricus. The sequence continues at coordinate 16,137 of JAPDSC010147461.1, forward strand.
GTTACCATAATGTTTGCTTGAAAATATTAATTATAGTTTTATTTCAGATGACTGAACCTGCTTATTGAACTATTTATTTTACAAGCTGCACTATTGTATCTGATTATTAAATAAATAAATAATTGCTTCAATAGTTGTTTTCATTTTCCAAGTTAGTAATATAAGACTAATAACACAACTGGGATTATATTAACTAACACTTCTACTTCAAGCAGCTTGATGTAAATATTAGTATATAAAGGTAATTCTTTCTTTGATTGAATTTTTATAATCCATACTTTAAATTCCATCAATAATAGTTCATTTTAAATTAGTAAAGCTAGAGCCTGAATCATTTGTGGGTCTTACTGTCATGATCTATATAAAATAACTGGACTACAAATTTCTTTTTCAATTTTGTATTTTCATAGAAAAATCAATCATTAAAACCATCTATATTCCAAAATCATTTTGAGAATTTTTTTGCCCTTGTTTAAAGGTACTTTTACAGTATAACATTTACAGTATAATAGGCGAAACTCGTTTAAAGAAAGCTCGATTTTACTAATGTTAAATGTGGCTTTTATATAATAAACTCATAGCACAAAATTCAAAGAAATGTGTTGTTTTTAAATCTCATTGATGGTCACATTTGAAACTGTCAGCAATATAATTAGTGAGGTTTCTCCTGCTATTTATAACTGAGTGTAATAGATTGACAAAAAGAGGGAAGACATTAATTTTATAAAACAAAAGGTGGCTGTTGATAAAGTTTATGAACCGTTAAAATGGTAAAAACCACACTGCATACTTTGCAAGTACTGATAATTAATATTGATGTCGGTTTTGTGTTGTGAAGATTTAATTATAATAAAAATAAAGTGTTAATCACACAAAGTTTAATTTTTTGAAAAGCTGAGTATTATAATTATCGAAAATCAATAAAAAATTTACTTGTTGATAAATGTATCATAATTAGAAAAATGAAAATGTTTTTCATAATGAATATGTTTACATCATTAATATTATGCCCTCTATAATAGGGATGTCTTTACTGTAAATAAAATGTAGAAGTAGTCATAATAAATGTTTACAGAACTGAGTTAGTTTGATGTGACTGCTTTTTAAAAAAAAAAATTCTTAGAATTGTGTTCAGATAACAGACAATTTTAAATGTTGGTACTTTTTAAACAAAAAATATATGAAAATTCAAATAGTTTAACAATCCAAGTGAAGAATTATACTTATATTTGATTGTACTTAATTTACTTTGCAACATGAAGTATTTAATTATTATTTTTTTTTTTTTTTTTGTATTAAACAACATAAATATATTTTATAATGGTCCTGTTATGTTTCTTATGAGTAAATTGCTTTGCAACATTAAGGTTTCTATCCATTCCTAGTTTAGTTAGTGTAAATATGATAAGAATATAAATGTAGTTTTGTGTTTTAAGATTAAATAGGTTTGATGCAAAGTGTGAGAAAAAAATCCTGAAAGGGTCCAGAAGGCAATGTTAAGCACCTGTGAATGAGATTACATTTTTGAATGTGCTTCATATAGCTAATCTGAATTTAATAAAAATTAAAATGTCAGTCTTCCCAAATTTTCAGAAATTAATTCTAATTAACTTGGGCAGCATATACATAGTGTGGCAAAACACACTGAGCTATTTATGATCGACGAAAATTTGAGTGAAAGAGACGTGGGTATTTAAACAAATTTCCGAATCAAAAACGAACAACTGCTGCAAAAGTGGCCGCATAATTTAATCAGCATCTGGATTCCCCTGTGCTAATGAGTTAAAAGGCACCTTCATAAACAGAACATTTAGGTCAAAGCAACCCATTTCCAATCCCCTTATCACGGTACGAAATATCGTCTATAAAGGTATCTTATAATTTGGTTTATTATATATTAAATAAACCAAATTATATGACACCTTTATAGATATTTTGTACTGTGATACAAAAAGTATAAAAATTTATATATTATGACAAATTGTCTTTCACACTCCATGCTTAAAGGAAATCTGCACAAATTTGTCGTCTCCTTCCAGCTTTTTGGTGGCTTTGGCAGTGATGTTGTAGTTTTCTGGTGCACCCTGGAATGGATCTCCCCCCCCCCCTCCGGAGAGAAATAGGAAGCTAACTTTGTGTAATCCAAACTTTGTTTCCTACAAGAGAACATTCTAAGATTAAAATGCATGTTTCCATGCAGCGGGAATCAGTATCTGTATTAGGAAAAATGTTTAAAGAATCATGTTTTATATATTTTGAATACCCAATTTTTGTCTGGCTTATAGTTGAAAATTTTATATGTATAGGAAAAAGTACTGGTAAAAAAAAAAAAAAAAATCTCTGAAAAAACTTTTCGACATAAGATTTTTTTTTTCTGTATCTGTTGTGTTTTGGAAACTTGGTCATTTGCATATATTTAAGCTATTATCTGCTTCGATGAAACCATCCAAACTCTCACTAATTCATAGTGATGGCCATTAATAAGCAAGTTAACATAATCGAGTTGGAGTTCTGTAGTAATTTTAAATTATATAGGTGTGCTATTAAATACTTTATATCACAGTCCAGGATTATGTGCAAATGTAATTTTTAAATTATACGTTTTTATTTGGAGTAGCCATACTAAAAATCTCGAGAAGATTAAAGTAACTCGAAATATGTGATAGAAGACTAGTTTAAATCTTGATTTCCAATTATAGCAGGCGGTGAACGCTAGTCTAGAAAAGCTTTGAAAAACCCCCATTTAAAATATTAATTGAAATTGGTAGATAATGAACTTAATTTTTTCGAGTGTATTTAAATTTACTTCATAAAAATAATTTTCCCCAACTGATGTATAAGTTTATGATATAATTTTTTTTAGTCAGTTGATTTTTTTCTCAAAATATTTCACTGTTTTTACCTCCATTGTGTATATATATATATAACAAAAATTTGGGTTGAAATACGAATTATAGTTTGGGTAATTTAAGTCAAATTGTAATGGCAAATTAGTTATTGTTGTCCTAAGAGATGGCTATTGTTTTAAAGCATTTTATTTATGGAGCTAAATAATATATGAAGCATCACTATCCAAACAATGAAATTAATTCCCAAAGCTGTTGGTCGTTATCTCACTGTAATAAAAAAGGTATAACTTCCTTCCAGCGCATAAAGGAACTATGATTGTGTACATATTTTGTCTATTAACATTAGATTTTGCTGTGTATATTGTAAACACAATGATTTTGTACTAAAATGAAATTTTAAAAATTCTTATACGGTAAATAAAAGGTGCTCTTAGTTAATCAAATACTTTAATGATTAACATCTACATTTAAAAAATATCAATATTGTTTGAAAAAAAAATAATACATAAAGTAAATTCTTAATTAAATCTGTGTGTTTTGTAGACCTGCCAACGCACAGTGTGTAAACTTTATGAAAGATCGCTAGGTTTTACTTATGACGTGGAATATTTCTTCTGGGCAAAGTTTTATCACATTGTAGCAATCTTTACTCGTTAACCATAGTTAGAAACCCCCTTTCAACCAATCTAGTCAGAGAATGCGAAATATTTTCCTTTTAGAGGAGCTTGAGAAACCTATCATTCTCTGAAGATTTATCCTAGTTAAAAACTGAAAACATTGATTTTCTGTGGTTTCAAATAGAAGTGGCAAATATGATAGAATATCTACATTCATGATATCTTTATTGGTGATACCTACTGGTGAAATTACCATCACTAGAATCATTATAACAAAAAAAAAAAAAAACAAGATTGTTACTAAAGTGTTTTATATGAAAAATAACGGTACCTTTTTTTTATTTATTTTTATTAATAGTAAAATTAGCTGCGGTGACGCTAATAAAAATTATTTAACAAAAAGTTTGTGAAAGAATTTTCCAAATTCGTTCTGCTTGTATTATTCTTTGTACTTATTTTCATTTAATTCTTTTGTTGACTTTAGAATTGGGCATGGTATTGCTATAAATTATTTGTCTTTTTTTTATTATTTAAAATGGCTGTATCCCAGTGTACGGTACGCTATTTTTATACAATTAAT
>JAPDSC010147461.1:20582-38942 GCA_026290005.1 Latrodectus geometricus
ATATGCGTACCGTATAAGGAGCGTACCGTTCACTGGGAATTAACCATTTAAAATTTATGTATAAAAAGTATATTTATCATTCAAATTACGTTTACCTATTCTTATTTTTGACTTTAAGTCATAGTATCTTATAGGTTTTAGTGATTTTTTTTTTAAGAATCTATTCCCAAGCTTCATTTTCTTGATTTTTATTTATTTTATTTAACATATTTAAAAATTCCTTGATATTTTTTGATTAATATTTTTATTATCAAAACGACAGTATTTTTTTAAAGTATGCATTAATTTATTACGTGCAGCAATTACTTTGCTGTTTTAAGATAGCATTGTCATAGGACTGAATTAATGAAAATTAATTCCATGATCCAAATGTTTTTGTAAACATGCAAACATCTACCGTTATTATTATGAAAATAATTGCTCTGCTACTACGATAACTACATTCTGAGTCAAAGGTAAGAATTTCCATAATATGATTTGATTTTAGATACTTAACTGTGTGCCTGCCCTTGGGCATCTACACATTCATCGGAATTTCTAGGGCTTAAAATGACAGGCTTAAGATGCTATTAAGGCTAAAAGGATGAGATTAGATGAAGTTTTTAGATAAGATGGCGTCTGATGTTAGGAAAACTGCTATTGGTCTAACAAGAGCATCGCCAGGGAGAATTTCTGCATCGAAAAGAGAAGATATGTTTCCAGCTTCGCAAGTAGTGGCTTTCTTGAAGAAATTAGCAATGAGTTTGAATATATGTTCGGAGAGCTGTTCAATTTTCAGATCAGTTCTTATATTTTTATTTATATAATATGGTGCATTGACATTTTAACGAAGCATTTTATTTTGCATAGTATTTATGATTTTCTTGTCTACCTCTGACAATGTGCACCAGGCGGGAGACGCATATGTGATGATAGGGCGTAAAATAGAAGTATAGAGAAGTTTCTTTAATTTTAGATTTAATTTGGAATATTTCCCAATAATTGGATTTAATTTGTGATAATTGTACGAAGCTGAAACTATTTTAGATTTTATGTGTTCAGTCCAAGTGAACTGTTTGTTAATTTTGATTCCTAAATAGGTTGCAGATTTAACATTTTCAATTTCTTGGCCGAAGATGTAGAGTTTGTTGTTGACTTTGTATTTTTGCGATCTTCTATTTATTATAAGTAATTTAGATTTGGAGGCATTAATGACAACTTTCCAATTATTGCACCATCTTTCAATATTGAAAATTTTGTCTTGTAGTCGTGAAATGGCAAGATTCGGATTCTTGGAGCGTACCACTATGCCAGTATCATCTGCGTAGAATGCCGTAAGGCTGTGGATATTATCTTCAATTGGGAAGTCATGAGTGTAAAATAAATAGAGCATTGGGCCCAATATGCTTCCCTGTGGAACACCGGCGCATATCCTTCGAACAGTGGAGGTAGTGTTGTTTATTTTGATGTGAAATTTTCTATCATGAAGGTAATTTCTGATGATGTTAGTAAGGTTATCAGGAATTCCTAGAGATTTAAGTTTGTATAAAAGGCCTTGGTGCCAAACCCTGTCAAAGGCCACATCTAACATTAGGAAAGCAGATTGTTCTTTCAGATAGAAACCTTTGCCAATAAATTCGAAGATTCTTAAAAGTTGTTTTGTTGTCGAGAGATTTTGTCTAAATTCGAACTGTTGTTCAGGTAGTAATAAAAGATCGGCCAAAAATAATTTTTTCTAGAATTTTTGAAAATGTTGGAAGAAGACTTATTGGTCTATGGTTTTCAGGGTTTGTTGGGTCCTTGTTAGGGTTTGGAAACAAGATAATTTCTTCTTCTTTCCAGATATCAAGAAAATAGTTGAGGTTGAGACAAGCATTATAGATGTGAACAAGGGAATTTAGACATTTATCAGGAAGATTGGCTATTACATTGTTGGATATTTTATCATGGCCTGGGGCCTTGCGTTTCTTTAATTTAGCAGTGATGTTTTTTACTTCTTCTAGTGTGTTTTCTATTGGAGTAGGAGAGTAATTGTGAAAGAAGTTATTATTAGTTTGTACAATGTTGTCAATAAATGAAGCATCAGCAGCTGTGTCATTATTTCTGAATTGTTTTTCCATGACATTTGCAAAAAGTTCAGCTTTATCTGAATCTGAACAGACAAAACCATGTTGTGCCAACAGTGCTTTATTAGTGATGTTGTTTCTTTTCAGAGCTCTGCCCATATTCCAGATTGAATTATCTGATGTTGAGATGCTTCGGATTTTTTCTTCCCAGTTTGCATTTTTAAAATCTTGGCATTTGTTTTTAATTTCTCTATTTAAATTGTTCATTTGAGATTTAAGTACTGGATTTAATGTTCTTTGATATAATTTCCTAATTTTGCTCCTGTTTTTAATTAGAGTCTTGATATTATTTGGTAGTTTTAAGTAGTTGTTTATGAATTTAGTTTTTGTGGTGGCATTATTAAAAGAATTTATGATATCACTTGTCAGGTTAGTTATTGCGCCATTTATGTCATTTGCGGTGTTTAAATCTGAATCTTCAAAGTTTTTAACATACAGTAAATTATAAAAAAGATTCCAGTCTGTTTTGTTGACATTAGGGTGAAGTTCTGCAGGTTCGAATCCCGCCACTGCTATAACTGGAACATGGTCAGAGCTTAGAGCTTGAATAACATCAACAGCAAGAGTTTTTCCATTTGTGATAAAGAAATCTAAGATGTCTGGTCTTCTGTTAGTATTATTGGGATAGTACGTTGGTGAAGATGGAGAAAAAATATTTAAGTTTTTATTGCTAATAATATCCTGAAGAATAAGGCCATTTCGGTTGGATGCACGACATCCACAGTTGACATGTTTGGAATTAAGATCTCCCGCAATGATAGTTGGGATATTATCATGAAAGATGTTTGAAATTTCATTTGCCGGTAATTGTTTTTGAGGAGAGTTATATATGCAGGATATTTTTATTTCAGTATTCTGAATGTTAATGATAATGTTAATTATTTCTGTAGAATCTATGGAATAATTTGAGTGAAAAGTTGCTGAAATTGATTTTTTAGCAAAGATAATTGTTCCACCGCCAAGTCCGCTTGTTCTATCACCTCTAAAAATATTGTAGTTTGGTATATTAATTTGCTTGTTTCCAGTTAAATGCGATTCGGTAACTAGACATAAGTCTATGTTGTTTTCTGTAACAAAATTATTGAATTCACGAATTTTATAGTATATGCTATTTGCATTCCAGGTGCACATTGTCAGGGATCTAAAGCTATTATTTCTTTTAACCATTATTGGATTGAGAAGTGGAGATTGTGGGGACCAGTTGGCCAGTTCTGAAGGATTTAATTATTTCAACAAGACCTGATTCTTTAATCCACTGGAGGACCTCTTTTAGTTCTTCAAGTACATTTTTGGCATCTTGTAATTCTCTAGATTTATTATTTTTGAGTGCATCTGAATATGAATGTGTTATTGCCTTTTTATTCATGATAATTCAATCAGGGTATTTAATCTCATTTTTCTTTATAGTATCATCTGAGAAAGGATTTTTTGGACAGCCAGAATAGTTTGCCGTATGATCGCCATTACAGTTGGTACATTTAGGATTTTCCTCCTTGGTTTTTGCGCATTCAGATGTAAGATGATCACCAGCGCACTTGACACATTTGGGATCATGCCTGCATGAGCTCTGTGCATGAAAAAATCGCTGGCAGCGATCGCATTGAGGCGGTCCTCTGCGTCCTTTATAATGTTCGACAGAAATTTTAAGATTCATGAGGTATCTAAGATGATAAATTTCCTGTGCTTGTTTGGTTTTGGGGAGAGTAATTAGAAAGAGCGGTATTTTGCTTCTTTCACCATTTCTAAAAATTGTTAATTGGGCTACTCTGGTAGTGACAAATCCTAGTTTTGCAAGTTCTTGTTGGATTTCAACCAAATCAGAATCGAATGGTAAACTTCTGATTACCACCTTAATCTCTTTTTCGTCAGGGAGGATGTAAGAGTGAAATTTGTATTTCTTTTCTTCAAATAATTTGGTAGTTTTTCTGTGTGCTTCAGGTGAAGCAACTTTGATGGTGAAGGTATCTTGCGAGTTAATTTTAGCTGTGCCATAATATGAAAGTACGTAGCAACAATTTTATTTTGTAGAAATAGTACATGAATATATAATTACTACTCATTCCATAACAGATGCAAGAGAGAACTGCTCAAAATACATTTGACACACAAATAGAAATTAATTTGCAAATTAAAAAAATTGCGATGAAAGTGTGAATCAAATTTATTAGATTCATGCACAGCACTTGAGAACATTGAAAGGACAACTGCAATATTTTCTTTTGATGAGGAATTTGTTGCTGCTTTCCAACGCAATGAAGATAAGTTTCTGAATTTAAAATTGGCTTTCTTTAATGAGGCCATCTTTTTAAGAAGTCTTTCACATATAAGGGAAATTCCAAACTTATTTAATGCGTATATTAATACTTTATGATAGACAGTATGAATCAATTTGAGAATATAACAGGAAGCAATAAAAATATTTAAACTCAGATAAAATATTTACAGTAAATAAAAGTTTCACATATAAAGACTAATCGTAAAGAATCGTGTGTACTTTATAAGATTATATTTTTTCTTTGCAGTGGCAAACGGAGAAAATTTCTGTTAAAGAGCAAAAATAAGGACTACTTTGATTTACACAAAGAAGATAAAAATTATTTCATAGCAATTACAATTACATAGAAGTTAAAATGTAATCGAACAATCTAAAGCCCCTATTACATTAGAGTTGCCGATATTTCATTTTGAGCAACTCCCATAGACTTAACATTACGTGTCGTCACAGCTCGATTTTTGGCAACTCGAGCTCATCGTCCAATGAATGTTCGAGATTTCAATTAGGTTTACTATAAGTAAATAGCTGTTTTACTAGATTTATTAACAGATCGCTTTTCTGGCTAACATTTTTAAGGTTGCCATATTTTACTCTGTAGGTATCCAGATTTCATGATTGATTCTTATTTGGGAATTTAATTTGTAGCCAAAATTTGTTTACATTACGCCATCTTGCTATTGTTTCACTCAATTTTAGCGTTTGAAACTTCACGTTTAGAATGATAAGAGATAATCTTTGTCGACGTGAAAAAGAAAAATATCTGGTTAAAAAATTTCTTAAAACTTTTGTGTTCATTTCCTAAAATAAATAATATTATCAAGACCTAAAACAAAACTGATATTTTGAAAACATAATTTTTATTTTTATAGTTTTAATAAAATTAAGAGATCACTCAAACAACTCAGGTGAAAATTCTTATCACGTGTAAACAGATCTTTATAACGATGATATTTTAACTTTAATTCGGGCGCTATTTCATCATACGTTCTTTGTTTTAATTTAGTTAATTTATATTGGGAATCTGAATTATCCCATATATGAGGCTTTACTCTTATCATTTCAATAAAATCAATTTCCATTTTTTTTTGTCCATTCAACACATATATATACATTTTCAAGTATATATATTTATCACATGCACTCATTAACAATAATGAAAACATCTTATTTCTTGGCATCTTATTATTTCCACTTGGCGAAAGTAAAAGACAACACCAGTTCCGTTGATCATCTATGGGCGATACGAATTGCTCGAGTTGCTGCTGCATGCACAAAAAAATTGCTCATTTTCGGCAAATCATAACGCCAATAACTTTCATTTGGCATAAAATTTGGCGAAAACTTGGCAATGATCAAATTTCAAATGCGCAGCTGTAAAAAAATCTGAAATATCATTGGACGACGTGTCCGAGTTACCCAAAATCGAGCTGTGACGTCACGTAATGTTAAGTCTATGGGAGTTGCTCAAAATGAAATATCGGCAACTCTAATGTAATAGGGGCTTTAAACGCTATTTGTAAAAATTTTCTTATTCAAATAATTGGCTTGAATTTAAAATTTCTCATAAAAACTTATTTGTATTTGGCTTTATAAATTTTATTTGTCATCAATACATATTATTTTTTACAATTGAGATAAATGTCCAAAGTAAATATAGGTTTTAATTAACTCCGAATCATATTAAATATGAATTTTTTTAATTAATTAAATTGTAATTTGAAGGTTTGTTTGCACACATCTATTCACTGTTAAGACAAATGACACTTGTTAAATTAAGTTGCATGAAGTGAGAAATTTTATTTATTACGATGAAATTATTCTTTGATATCTTTAACCAATTTGTACTTACTAAATTACGCTACGCATGTTTTTTTTTTTTTTTTTTTTTTTTTTTTTTTTTTTTTTTACTGTGAACATAAAAATTTTTTTTTCTTCAATCTGCTCAATTATTAAAAAGAAGCTTTAGATATCCAGATTTTAGCACTCAGATTCTTTTGGGATTTTCCCCGAATAACAAAGCAGTATTTAAAACAAAAACATCATTGAATGCTATAAATCTGTTCATAATAAATGCGGGCAAATTTTGAATATAAAATATTTTGCTTTTATCGGAATTGATTATAGAGGAACAATATGCAGTTCAGCCTCTGGAATTAAAGAGGTTGCACAAGCATTCGTAGTTCCGTGAATTTGTTCACCGCAAAGATCTTGCCTTCCAGATGCTTGACTCACAGACAGTGTAAAGCTCAGTGTATAATAATTTTAACTATAATTATTTAACTTTATAAAAATTAAGAAATAATTGCTCTGTTAATCTATGACAAAACATATTTTTAATAAAAAAGCACTACAATTAAGTAACAAAAATTTTTTAAAAAATTGCCTTTTTTAGATAAAATAGTTATAATTACATTTTATAATTTATTTAAAAAGTTGTATTGTTAGTTTTAATGTAATTTTCATTACATAAAATAAGATTCAAGGAATATAATACCCATTTTGTTTGAATTACGTTTCCTAGATATCTTAATTATAATTTCTCGATTATATTATTGACTGAAAGAAGCATTACTTCACAAGTTGTCAAGGACAAAAAGCAGCCCAATACCTCAAAATTAAATAACTTTTTTGTTGTCAGAAATTTCAATTAATCTTCAAATATGTTCTGCCTATATTTTAAGAAAATCCTTTTTGGTTTCAAAACCTTCGTATTGACACCCAAAAATTGATGTCCAAAGCCATTTAGAGACGGCTTGTATTAATTCTAACCAAACTGTGGAATCCTGGTTTCGAGTAAGAATTATGCTTTATTAATGTTCCTTGACAATTTACGGATTTCAAATCGAGTGGAAGCCATCGACCCATCAGCCAAATAGATGTGATATTTCATTCAATAGAATTGAACGGTTTGTGTGCTATTCCTTCAAAATTTTTTGAAATCATGGTTATGGCTTTCCGTTTTTAATCAATGTTTTCTAATAACACTTATCTGGATAATTCCGAATCGAAAGACCTGAATCTGCCAGAATTGTAACATGAATTTCTTTTATCCGGAGCTAATCCTAAATTCTTTTGCAATTAAATAAATGTGCTACTCTACTACTATTTATGTTGAATTCAAATAAAAAGGAATTTATTTTGCACACTTTTAAGGCTAATTCTATTACACTTTTTTCAATGTTTATTTCTATTAATCGTCAAAATAGACAAATTTGTTAATCTCAACATTGCAGACTTCAAATAACTTTTAATCAGTTTCAATTCAGAGAATCTTTTTTTCACAATAGACATTATTTAACATTATAATAACATTTGGCAATACTTCTTTAAATTTGGATTCAAAAGTATAATTTAATTAATCCAGTGGACCGGAATTAATAAGTTATTCATTTTGCAGACAGTTAGGGCTAATAAAACTCATAAATGCACACACCTCATGTTCGAATTCATATTTGTCAATGTTAGGAGAAGCTTGATAAAAGTTGCATTCATCATCAAAGCCTAATAAACAGGATTTAGATATATTTTACTGCTGTTTTTTTGTGAACCTGTCTTGAATTTGAATAGTTATTGTACTTGATGAAAAAATATTTTTTGTTCTATATCGGGACTTCTACTCCACTTCTAAAAATATTGTTTCTTTTCGATTCACCTCAGAGGGTCAAGAAAATTTCCAAGTTTTTCACATAAGCTTTTAATGAAGCCCCATTTATGAACTACTCTCTATCATTACCACCTGTAAACCATTTAATTTCTGAGCAAACTGATCAAAACCTTCCTCTTGCAAATACCTTTATGGTTGCCAGAGATCATTAAGAAATCTTTAGCGACATGCATTTGTTTCCATTCATTTATTTTAGTTTTTCTTGAAATTTCTTTGCAATCTTTTTCTGTTCTGTTTACGGCCTTTTGACGTGAATGCATCTAGCACATCTAAATTCTTTACTGTAGAAGAATTTTCTATCGCTTTGTGGAGTTGCAGACATTTATAATCTTTGGCATATCTCTTAAAGTAGCAATTCATACAAAGATTTTAAAAAATTTAACAATTTTTGGAAAAAAATTTCAAATGTAAAAGAAAACAAAAAGAAATATCATTTCAAGGAAATTTAAAAAAAAATATAATATTGTTAAAATAATCAATGTAAGCAAATCATTTAATGACGTAAATAATCTATTTAAAAGAGATTATTCAATCTATATTCTATGATAAGAGTAAATACATATGTGATTTGGTGGTGTGGTTAGAGAGGACGTGGTCAGAGCGGACACTGCGAAACTCATCGTGGTCAGAGCGGGCACATTTTTTTCCCCATCATGGAACAAACAAAGGGTGCAGATAAATAAGAAAATAAATTCTTTTAAGAATCACAAATATAGTTTAAAACAGTATTTTAAGTGGCAAATCTCTTTCACGTGGGATAACGTTTTTTTCACCGAAGTTGTCTGTTTTTGCATTCGATTATCGAATTACGAGGATAAATACATTTTTGCCAATCAAATTTAATTATTTATATTAAATTGTTAAGATATTATAGTGAAAATGCATTTTAAACATAGCAAAATGTAATACAAATAAAAACTTTCAGAGAAATATTTAAAAATTAACAGTAAGTAACAATAGAATGAAGGGTATAAGCGAAATCCAGGGATTTTGTAGAAAACTGTATTTTAGAGTCAAATAAATATTAGAACAGGTGTAACTGCCATAAAATTAATTAGTTTCATTAATGTAAGTAAAAATAAATACTAAAAGTAAAATAAATAAAACAGATACAAGTAAATAAAAGAAAAATAAATACAAGTAAATAAATACAAATAACCTTTATTATAAAGGCATAAATATCATTTACCATTGGATTTAGTCCAACCTAGTTACAAAACTTAAAGATTTCAGACATTTTTCTAAATTGTTTGATGTTTCGAATTCCTTAAGGATGTTTTCAATTCTTTCATCCAATTTTACGCATGCTTTTTCCTTTTTTATTCCAAGGTCGCCTAATTCCCTGGATTTCAAATTAAAAGACACTTTTTGTGTTTCTTCTTTTAGTATTCTGACTAATAAGTAATAAGCCAATTAGATTTAAAATAGAAATATTTCCTTGATTTATTTACAACTTAGAAAAGTGTCCAGTTACCCACAATGTGCGCAATTTTTTTGAATTTGTGATCTTCTATTATAGTTTACATACACAGGGCGAATTACATTTGTTTTAGATTATTTCTTCTTAAGCTTAACCATCATTGTATCTTCATTGTATATCACAGCCCAAATTACTATAACAGTTTTGAATCATAAACATTATTTCCACTCACATCAAATGAAAAATTAGGCAATGAAACAAATTCTTTTTAATTTCAACAAGAAGTAAAGGAAAACAAGTAATTCAAATTTATACAACGAATTTTAAAAATATTTATTTTACTTTGTGCATAATTTTGCGCCTATTTTTCTCAAAAAAAAAAAAAAAAAAAGTTCTATCACTAGATGGCGTGAATTGCTTAATACTTCCTGACTAAATTTGTTGTTATATTCAGTATCAGTTTTCGTTTATAAAGATTTGAGACAATGTTGTCGGATGGTGGTGACATTGCATATCTCTTCTCGTAGAAAAATTTCTTTTAAGCCATGATAGTAAGAGAAATTTTATCTTAACATACTATTTTTCGCCGTTAAATTGTATATGTGGAGGATGTAGAAGAAGTATTAAATACCATGATTATTTTGGTGAGTATTTGATTGCAATCACACCCTGTCTTGAACAATTAATTAATTTATAATTAAGAATTACCTAATAGATGTAACATTTTAATCTAACTAATGTAAGAATGATCTTTTTTATTATAAGAGAATTTTACATTATCTTAAAACTACATTTAAATATATTGATGGTTTGAATTTATTTGCGTGAGATTGATTGATATTCAATAGCATAAATTATTAGATTTTTGATATAAAAAATTTTTTTGTGTCAAAATTATCCAGAATATATTTTGTGTATTAAAAAATAAGAATTTTTAACTAGATAAACATTTGGTAAATTAATTGTCGAAACTAGTTCACTGCTCTTAAAAATAAATAATAAATTTATCTCTACGAAATACTTAATTGTTCTTTTTTTTTTAATTCAGAATTGAAAAAAATATTTAAATATTTCCCAAGTAAACACAAACATTTTTATATTTTCACATAATTTGTTTATTATGGATACAGCATCTGACTTTGGATGCATTATTAGAATTTATAACTTGTCATTTGCATTTCTTCAAACATTTGTTTGCATTTTAATATTTATTAATAGTTCAAAACTTACTAATCAAAGTAATCTTAAGTATATTATTGTACACTGAATTATAATTTGATTTAAATGTTTATAATTTAATTGATAATCTCTATATAGATTTTAAAAATATCATCTTATTACCACTAATTAATGCACTTTCTAATAAATTTATTAATATTATAATAAAGTTGAAATATTAACGACATGTTCTATACACACATGGTTATACTACATATTCAATGTATATGCATATAACTGTAATAATATATAAGAATACTATTAAATACAACAGTTGCTTACATTGTTATATTTAATGATAATATATAAGAATATTATTAAATACAACAATTGCTATAATATAAGCAATTGTTGTATTTAATAATATTCTTATATATTATTAAACTTTTAATATTCTTATATATTAAGTTTAATATATTTTATTTAATTAAATATAAATAAAATGTATTGGTTTTAAATTATTTGCAGTTGCATGTTAAAAATCTAGATTTTGTATTTGTAAAAAATTATATTAAAATCTTAATGATTATGAATTTAATACATTCAAAAATTGTTTATGTATTATGGCTTAAAAATGTATTTATTTTTATTTCTTTAAAACAAATCAAATTTTATCTAATATATGTGTCCTTAAAATTCAATTTTATTCATGTAGAAAATTCACCAATTCCTTATGATGTTAATGTAAGAACTTTAAAAATTGTCTTTCACACTTATTGGCATATTATAAGATAAAATGAAAGTACAGTATCTTCATATCATTAATAGTTTTATTATGTTTGAGAAAAAGAATCTGCTTTTATTTTTAGGCTGTGTTTCATATTAATAATTGCCCAATTCAATTCAAGCTATAATTTATCTGAAATGCTGGTTTCATCATCTCACAGTAATGTGGCTTTTTCTCGAAAGTGCATTCTGACTCTTGCTGTTGGGATTACTTTTGGATTCAGTTTTGCTTATGTTCTGTTGAGTGTTGTCGCATGGGAGAGAAGTGACATGTTTGGAAATGCTTTCTGGAGTGTCACTTATGAAGCTCATCATGATCCACATTCTCATGAAGATCTAAAAGATGCGGCTGGCCCAGACTCCCCAGTGTCGTTTCACAAGTTAGATGAAGAGTTTCATAAAGGTAGCTTTTATTCTTTATTTATTTAAGAAATGAAATTTTCCATAAATATTTGAAAGCAGGTTACTCTACTCTAAAAATTCTTAGTTTTTTTTTTTTTTAAATTATTGTGTTGATTTTGTTAATTTAAGTAAAAAATCTTTGATTTTTTTTTTACATTGAAACAAAAACTAAAATGTATTTAAAAATGAAATTTTTTATTATTATGATTCCAAATGAGAGTATCTGGATGATAAGTTATAACTTTAATTTTTCAAACAATATGCTTTATGTTTAATAATATTAAAATTCCATTTTTCATGAACTTATAAGTCCTTTGAAGTGTTGATATTTTAAAAGAATCAATTTATATACTTTAACCTATGACACTCCTATTTTGTCAATAAGAGTTTTATTTTTTTATTTTGAATAACTTTAGTATTATTGAATGCCGTAATTAAACACCATTATTATTAAATAAATCATTAAAGTTGTGTTCTAGAAATATAAATTATAATTTTAGAAAAGTTGATATATATAGTTTTACATTTTCTATTTTAAATATGACAAAATTTTATTTTATTTTATTAGGCATTATAATATTATAGCTGAATAAGCATAAATTTAATCATGGCTTTATCATAATAATCATTGCTGTATGACACAGTTGTAATAATATTATAATAATCATGCCTCTGTCATCAGTTCAATTATTTTTTATTTCTAAACCTTAAATATTGATCCTATGGCATTTAATTGTGAAAATATGTTTCAATCAGGTCTTTTTTTTTACCTATCACAGTGTAAATATTGTTACAATAATATTATATATTTAGATTACATCTAAATTGCTATAAAGAGACTTGCATTTCTTAAAAAGTTCCAATAAGAGGGATTTTATGGTGATAAGCATTATATATATTAACCTATTTTGGAGGAGAAAATTACTTAAGCACCTGAAAAGTTAAGTTTCTTGTTTTTTAATAATAAATTCTCTTTGCAAAAAAAAAAAAAAAAAAAAAAAAAAAATCTTTTTAATGTTTTTTGATGAAATCAAGAAAATTTCTGAATTTGTTTACTACAATTTATGATAATTGTAATTAAAAAGAAGTTACTAGATTAGTCTATCCCATTATATGGCTTCAGTGCATAGTTAATTAAACTAAAATGTGGATAAAGCTTATTTAATTATATGCCATCAACAAAAGGAGTGTCACTTTTTATAAGAAGTTTTTTGAAAACTATTCCTATTAATGTCTTAGAATTATATTTTTTCTATGTATATATTGAGACTGAAGTTCTCACATTTGTGATCATGTTAAAAGTTTAAGGCAATTGCTTTTAGTACTTTAACAAGATTTTAAAACTGCAGAATTTTTTATCACAAACTTTAGATTGTATTAAGAATTTTTGATGAACTTACTATTGTTTTCAAGACTAGTTTTCAGTGAACCTTGATAGAAGAATTTCAGTATAATTGCATACGAGTGTTCAAATGTGTCTCTTATCATTACTACTCTTAGTTTTTAACTTGAAGAATTTTTCAGTTGTCATTTAAGCCAAAATCTGCTTTCCTCATTCTTAATTGACAATTAGGAGTGTATGTAGAGACAGTTAAGTAACATTAACTTGATCTGTTCTGAACTTTCTAGGGATACCTGTCTACTCCTTTGTTGTTACAAATAGTTTTCTTTTTTTTATTGGATATACTATCAATTTATTATAATCTATTTAATCTTAATCAAAGAACTAAATTAAAAAGTACATCCTAATCTAAAGAAAATGTCAATAAAAATTTCATAGTAATTGTTTGTAAATTAGATTTTAAAAATAATTGTAAAAACATGAATTAAGGAATTTTAATTTATTAAAAACTATTTCAATATGACAATTATGAAAGTTCATTTTTTTTATATTTATATGAAACAAAAATTAGATTTGCTTCTAGTGTGTTATATATAAGAAATATACTTCATGTTAAAGTATATGTATTAATTTAATATAATTTGAATAATTCCCTTGAATTTATGCATAAATTAAAATTTAAATATGTATGAATTTCAGGAAAATAAACATTAATCTTGAGCCATTTCACTTAAATGCTATGCTAATATAAAAAAATATTTGCTTCAAGAAATAACATTAACAGGAAATGTTTTGTAATTTAATTGAATAGAGCCAAAAGTAACAGATTATATGTCTTGAAGTCTTTTGATGAGAGCTTAATATTTTTGCTTTGGGAATTTTTTTAAAAAATATAATATTCTATTGAATGTCACAATTTGTGTACTCTATGAGGAATAAATAATTTTATTGTTTTTGTGTTTAAGTGAAAAAGTCCTTTTATAACTGGAATGCAATTATTTTCAAATCCTAAAGTCATACCGAGCTGGTGACAGAATGGTTAACAATCTTGCCTTCAATTCAACAGCTCGTGTGTTCAAATCACACCTTGGGCTTAAATATTTGTAGTGGTTCAGAATTCATTTTAAGCCTTAAGGTCCTTGATTAATTAGAAACTCACATGTAGAAAATGACTGTTAAGCAACAAACAACCAAATCAAACTATAATCTGTAATTTAGTTTGTTGTAAACACTGTTTATTAAAGAATTTTAGTTTGTTATATTTTGAGAGAAAATTTACTTTAAGAATTAAGTTCATTTATTCAGTAAATAACTAATATTAATAAAAACGGATTTTTTTATTCAATTTTTAAATTGGTTAAAAACTTTTTTTTAATATTTCTCTTATTTTTTTTCATGTGTTCTTAATGCTATTTGTGCAAATAAATCTTATTCTTTTTTTTAAATCAGAAATTAGGATATTAAAGAATTGAGTTTTTATTTATGAGTTATCGTTCAAGATGGTAGCAAATCTATTTAATATATTCACTAACAAAAATATATAAACTTAATATTGTTTAATTTTCTTTTTTAGTATAATGTTAACAGTCAAAATTGATTGTATATGGTGTTATTATGTGATTGAAATAGAAATAGAGTGTGTCAAATTAGATGCATAGAATTTATATTATAGATTTTTCATTTTATAATCAATGAATTTAATAAGAAATAAGTAGTTGAATCATTGAAATTAATGTGTAAATTTAAAATGCAGTTATTTACATTCAGTTTAAAGTGGCTACTTTATTGTAAAATAGTTTTCAAGTGTTACAAAATAAAATTATTTAATTAAGTTTATACTTAAAAAAATTTTTATTATTAAATTATCGATGGTTTGTAAAAATGATATTTTAAAGAATGATAACAAAGAGCCACAATATAAGATATTTTAAGTTCACTTTCATTTATAAGCAGTTATAAATGCTTTCTCATTTTATTTTGCTGATTACTTACTCATTTCCAGTTTGAAAGTAAGATGTGGTTTAACAATTATTTATACACGCTTTCGGAGTAATCAAAGTTTAGTCTTATATTGTAGGGTATGCTTTTGTTATATGCATGTATGCATATCAACTCATGTTATGTTTTTTAAAATCTTATTTCCGAACTTTTTCGCAAAATTAATTATTTAGAAATCTCTCCCTTTGTGTGTCACGATGGAAAATTCTTTATAATGTGAAAAAAGTTAACATTATATTATAGTTATTTTGAAATGTTTTAAGATCATTTTGATTTGTTTTTGTTGATTTAAGAAGTCATTTCTATTAAGTACACTTCTCAAAAGCAAATTTGAAAAACATCAATTGTATATTTTCAATGCTGTTTTCAAAAATATGAAATGGTTTGCTTACTTATTCGAGAATATTGTATTGCATAAAGTCGAACTAATGCAGGATCACTAAGTATAATTTTGTATATAGTATATTAGTTGCCCATTTATAAAAAGAGGCGCGAATTTGTATTCTGAGTCGAATGAAATAAGAAATTAACATGAGCATATTCATAACGAAGATAGTCAATTTAAATGTGATTATATATTTTCTTTATTTGTTTTTCAGTAATAAATTGAATTGATAATGACAGCTTCTTTTCCTATGTAAACTTTGAGATATTTTATTTTGTGGCAGATGTGTTTTTCAGACAGTTTTTATTATTCTCTATAAGAATGGGATAACATTTTTTTTTTTTTATCTCGGCAGAATTTATATCAGTTACTCTCAATTTGAAATTTTTAGATCAGAATTCCACCTAATTTAATGTCTTTTATAAAAAGTTTGTTTTATTTATTAAAAAATTATTTATATTTCAATTTTAGCTTTCAAATGACGCAATATGTATGACATCGTGGACTTTATTAACGCTATCTCTTTAAAACGTATTTATTTTTAAAAACGATTCGAGCACCTTCTGTGACGATAAAAATTGTTTTTTTATCTCAGAAAACTAGTTATAAAATTGAATGAAATACCTTTGAAATTGATTTGTTCAGTCTAATTATATTGGAAAATGTGTGAAAAAAATATTTATTTTCCTTATTAATATTCAACTATATCTATGTGGTAACTCACTGAGCATTATAAAAATTAAGTTCCTTGTGTGTCAATAAATTTATTTTTAGAAACTAAAAAATAAGTGGTGAGTCAATTTTTTCTCTGAATTTTAGGAATGCAATGCAAAATCCATCCGTTTCTTTTGTTGATTAGCTATATATTTACCATAAAATAGAAAAGTAATTAAAGTTTCTTTTTTTCATTTAAAACGAAAAAGCACATCACATTTTCTTACAAATAATGAGCAATGATGTTTCAATAGTTATGCATATGTATGTTTCATTAAAATTGAATTAATAGTTTCGGTACTATTCCATTTCCTCAGGGACCGACATTTTTGGTGACAAGGTATAAAATTCAGTTTTTTCAATCATGAAAGAAACATTTTTGATCTTAGAGTTGACAAATTTTAATTTATAAGAAACATTTTGACTTAATATTCTTACGAAAGCTAAGTTTTAAAATCTATAAATGTAAGAATTAAGGTTTTGTAGTCGGTAATACTATTTGACGATTTTTACAAATGGGCCAGAAAACAAGAATTGTAATTAATTTTCTTAAAAACATCTATCCGATTTCAGTAAAAATACATTTTTTTAGTGCGAAATTAATAGTCTTGTTTGCATAATGTTATGCATAATAATTTTGAAATATGTCAATTTATTTATGAAGTAAAAAAAAAAGTTTGGAATTCTTGACATGTTTTATAAATAGTTAATAATTTTTTTTTAACACTCTTTTTCTACTCTTTAAATTTAAAAACCTGGATTTCAAGGAACATGTCAACAATTACAGAATTAAAGATTTTTGTGATCATCTTAATTTGAATTCTTAATAGGAAACCTTATGAATATCGGTTAGATGTTAATATTGATTTCATTGTTGCGCATTAAATGATGCATGAAATTCATTTTAAGTTTGAGATCAAAATATTAATAGCATTATCTATCACAGTTAAAGATTTATTGCCATGTACAATCGCTTATGAATTTATATTCGCTCTAAACCAAATGTATTCTGTTTGCCATTACGATCTTTATAATGATGTCTGTCAATATTGTTGATAGTCTTAACTTCGCGGATCATTTCGATATTGAATTTTTATTTTAATCTTTATTTGGATTGCTAAGCAAAAAATAAGAAAAAATATAAAAGCAAGTTTCCAAAGTCAAAAAGAATGAAGTCTGTTTGGCACGTGTTTCAGAATGCTGTGCGAAACAATTGCAAATGGCAATACAATACGGAAACCATTTTTCCTTTTCTGAACGCCTGCCATTTTATTCAAATCTAAATTTGTGATACCGAATTCAAGTGTAGTCATGAGACATTGTTTTAACATCTCCTGTGTAACACGATCCGTTTCTAAATAAGATGGTTCTTTTTTATTTATTCTAAGAAGCGCAGAGCATGAAACCAGCACGCGTCCCTGACCACGGAGACAGTATTACGGAATCACTTTCTCTTTATTTCACAGAATCCTAGAATTGATTATGTGTGCTTTTCATTTTATATTATTGCCTTTTTTACAATAAGTGTTAAAGATTGCATACATATTTCGAAAAATATTTTTTGTCTGATGTTTTATTTGACTTGAAAATACATTGCTTTTCAGGAACAAACATAAAATTCATATATTTAGTTCTAAAAAATAGATTTTGAGACGCGTCTCTAAGGTTAGGCTTTAAAAAAAAATTGAAATGCACTTTGATTTTGAAATGTAGTTTTAGATTTTAAAAAACAGTTTTACTCTGAAGTTTATAACCAGTTGCAGTAAAAATTGCTTATCAGTGTTGTGTTAGAATGCAACTCATGTGGCATTTTCTTACTGTAAATCTTACGAAATTTATTTCGATCAAATATTGGTTTAAAAGACCAACAAACAATATTAAAAACTAATTTTGACTTCATTAATGATTCTCTCAGTATTTAGTGAATTCCATCTTAAGCATTTACAAACCATGGTTGGACCTTCTTGGATATAGTTGTATATACGTATTTTGTTTTTCTTAATATTGATTGAATCTTGCTGTCTTTCAGATCGATGGTTTCATGTTTTTAGTGGTCCTGAATATTTTTAATATATATATATATATATATATATATATATATATATATATAT